>CAVNYN010272218.1:0-40421 GCA_963692815.1 Nyctanthes arbor-tristis | reverse complement strand
GCCGTGATACATTGTGGGCTGGCCATCTGGCTATTCACCACACGTTAGCTTTGCTGGAACGTATATATTATTAGCCTCAAATGTAGGATCAAGTAGAGACCTATGTCAAAATGTGCCTTGAATACTAGCAAGACAAGGTGGAAACAAAGCTGCTGGCAAGATAACTTGATCCATAGCCCGTACCAGACACGCCATGGGATTTTGTGATGATAGACTTCATCAATGCCTTGCCAAAATCTCACAGATTCGGCTGAATTCTGGTTGTTGTTAGCCATGACAATGAGCCGGCCGGCTCGGCTCGCCTAGATTTGGGCTCGAGCTCGACTCGGGCTTTTTTTATCCTGAGCCTAAAAAGCCCAAACCAAAGCCCGGCTTGGCTCGCTTGAGAAATTGAGGCTCGACCCGAGCTTTAGCTGGGGCATTTTCCTAGCCGAGCCGGGCTGGCTTTTTTTTTTTTTTTTACACAAACGTAGTGGGGTAGGTTAACTAATCCACTATCTCATTACTTTTGTATCAAATTACAAGACAAGTAATTAAATTATTACAAAGATAACGCCCTCCTTTTTTCTGGGCTTGGGACAGGCTACATTCATTGTATGTGGAGTTAAAATTGTATATGAATGAAATATTTCATGTACAATTATTTTTTAAAAGTAAAGAGATTTGAAACTTACAAAATTAAAACGAGCTTTCAATACTTTGTTACTCTAACTCCTCCGCTAATATATTATCCACTTTATGTTGCATACGTAATTCTCCAGATTCCCAATCTTTTAGACATATTAGAGCCTCTAATATATCTTCTTTTAGTCTTGATCGTTCGTCAGTTAATATCCTACCACCTAAACTAAATGCAGATTCAGATGCTACTGTCGACACTGGACGAGTTAGTAGTTCACGTGCAATTTTTGATATAATTGGATGTTGCCTTGCATTACAGCTCTACCATTTTAAAACATCAAAAGACTCCACTCCAGTTGAAAATAACTCAACTGGAATATTGCTATTTGTATTAGCAACACTTAACTTGCCATGGCCATATGAACTATAATTAGTTGAAGGAACATCTATATCTAAAAATTCCCACATTTCATTTAAAGGTTCACAGCTACAAGAAGGTTGACTTTGAGAAGAAGGATTACATTGACCTTCCATTGCAGCATAATACACGTATATTTCTAATAAACAATCTTCCATTTTTGGAGGAGAAAATTCCAAATTCAAGTTCTACTTAATTCCTTTTACAAGAGAGTTAATACTTTTTAAATTAAATCCAGGATCCATCACATAAGATAAAATAAATATCAAGAGCAACTCCCTCAAATATTTTTTAAGCCTCTCCTCCATTTTAAATATTCTTTGACCATTATAATATGCTAAAATAACTTTTTCATATTTATAACATGAACGTAACATAAGATTTGTAAAGTTCCATCTATGAGGTACATTGGTGGCCAATGATTTCTCTTGTAAGCCATTCTCTATGCACATATTGTTAAATACTTGTCTTCGAGAGGGTGATATATTAATAAAATTTATCGCTAGTCAGTTTTTTCCAATTCATTTTTTATATATTCTGACCCATTTTGAACAATCAAATTAAGAATGTGACAAACACAACACATGTGGAAAAAAGCACCTCCAAATGCAGGACGAACTCATCGACAAATCTTTCAACAACTAGTTTATTGACAGTAGCATTGTCAAATGTAAAACTTCTAACCATGTCTTGCATACCGTATTCATCTATAATGCTTTACAAAACTAAGTAAATGTTAGTTGCATTATAAGGATATTCTACTACTCTAAAAACAATAATATTTTTATGCATAATCCACATGTTATCAATGTAATGGGCAGTAGCTGCAATATAATTTTTTTGGTTATGTCCAGTCCATAAATAAGATGCAAATGATATGACACTATTAAAAGTTTCTAAGGCTTCTATGACATAAAATTTTTTCCTGTTATATAAATTTATAGTATCTGTACGAAGTGTATTTCTAGAATAGGGCTTATACCGGGGTTGGAGATATTGCTGCACAAGTTTAGTGAAGTGTGGAGAGTCTACCATACAAAGTGGCATTCTTCTGTAGCTATATATAAAGCCAGTCCCTCTCGAAATCTTTATTGAGAATAGACCCAATTGGAAAGAACTGAACTAGAGCCATCAAATACAAGTTGGCTTTGTCTTGGGTTCACGTCTTCAACTGGCCTCATTTTACATGACCTTTGCATGTGTCTAAGCAAATGAGTTGTGCTTGATCCAAGTTTCCAACTAAGCTCTTTACTACAATATTTGCAACATGCTTTCCAAATATCTACTCCATCTTGAGTACCAACTTTTTTCTTTGTAAAGTGTTGCCATGCATCAGATGACTCATTTCTTGTTCATTTGCCTTCTTTTGCTCCTTTTTTATGAGTAGCATCCAAGTCGATTGGAGGATTTTCAAAGCATTTTGTGTAAATTGAGTGCTTGAAGTACCCAAAAGTTCATCAATTTGGTTGGTAAACTCTTTTTGTAGCATTTACAATACAAATATTTGTAGAAAAAAAGGTTGAAAATATGAAACTACAAAAAAGAATTTAGATTCTAACACTGACAAATTGACAAACTGATCTCGTGATTAGAATATAAGAGAATAAGATATTGTTATGTAAAATGTTAGAATTTATATATAAAAATTTAACCCATTTTTCTTACCGTTTTATTCTGTAAAATTTGAACGTTCTGATATTCAGAACGTCCAAATTGAAAGCTTGAACAATCTGAACAATCTTTGCGTTTATTTGTATACATTTCCCTTGAATCCCGCAACCCAGCTACATTTCCATTTTCCCAGCTACCCTGCACTAATAGGCTAATACTATTTGATTTGATATAGCAATTGAATTTCAATATTTCCCATGCACAAGTTGACAAGCAGAAGAAATGTTTGCTTTTTCTTTGGTCAAAGTACATGTCATATCCCATCACTATTCACTCATCAATGCTTGACTGACAATTTTTCCAACGGCTTGCTTTGCTTTTCCCATAACTATTTTTCCAACGTTTTGGCTCGGCGAGCCACATGGGTTGGGCCGCGAGAGCAAACGGCCCTGCCCTGCCCGAGCTTGCCCCTGAATTTGGGGTTCAATTCGAGCTTGGGCACGACTTAAAAGAGCCACGAGCCGGCTCGACTCGGGCTTTTACTGGCTGGGCCATGGGCCTTCTGAGCCGGCCGACTCATTATGCAACCTTAGTTGTTAATAGATTTTCTAAGTATGCAAACCTTATTCCGGCCCTAAAAATTGCACGGTTGAGGAGACAATGCTATTCTTCAAATTTATGGTGAAATATTGGGGCTTTCGAGGTATATTTTGAGTGATCAGGACCCCCGCTTTATCGGAAGGATGTGGATGGAGTTGTTCAAACTTCTTAGCTTGAATCTACACTTTTCGACCAACTTTCTTCTGCAAACTGACAGCCAGACAGAGTGGTAAATGCCTTGTTGAAATGCTATCTTCGACACTTTTTTAGCGCCAATCAGCGAGATTGGGCTAAGCTGCTCAACATTGCACATTTTTCTTACAATCTGCAGCTGAGTGAAAGGACGGGGAAAAATCCGTTCAAGTTAGCAACTGGGCAACAGCCACTTGCACCTTATATGCTAACCACTGTGGCTGATGTTGGGAAAAGTCTTGGTGCGACAAAAATGGCTAAGTCTTGGAGTGATCAGGCTGATTTAGCCTGTTCTTGCTTGGAGAAGGCTTGGAAACAGATGAAAAAGTAGGCTAATGTGAAATGGAGGCAGCTAAGGTTCAACGTCAGTGACCTTGTCCTTGTGAAAACGATACCACAATAGTTTAAGGCATACCAGTGGATTCACAAAAGGCTGGTGTGCAAATACGAAGGGCCATTTCCCGTAATAGCTAGAGTGGGAGAGGTTTCCTATCGCCTCAACCTACCTAGCAGTTTGAAAATTCATTTGGTGTTTCAGGTGAGTATGTTGAAACCAAACTACCCCGACAAGGAGGATCCAGGCAGGAAGGAGTCACAACGGGCCATTTCCCATAATAGCCAAAGTGGGGAAGGTTTCCTATCTGCTCAACCTACCTAGCAGTTTGAAAATTCATCTGGTGTTTCATGTGAGTATGCTAAAACTGAACTACCGCGACACAGAGGATCCGAGCAAGAAGGAGTCACAACGGACCCCGCCATTTGTGACCAAGTCTTATGAGAAAGACGTTGAGGAAGAACAACCCAGCCCATGACACCCCGTTTCAATTGAACAGTATGATATCTGAAAATTTAGATTTTGTGTAAAATACAGTGCACTGAGTTATTAATGACTTAATAAGTTAAACGTAAATTATAACACATTTTTCTATTTGGATTCTTTTCACATTTCATTTTTTCCAAAAATTATAAGTTAAAATGTTTACAACAAATATTTTTAATACTTATAGTATGTTATTTGATTCATATTTTGTCTTTTATAATCTATTTTTTGGGTTGTAATATTTTATATATGGCTAACTTTAATTATAGAGATGATAAATTTAAATTTAATAATATTGTACATTTATCGTTGAACACAACTAATAATATATTTTATTGCACAACTAATAATATTGCAAATTTATTACACAACTATTTAATAATATATTTTAATAAATTTTTCTGTCCGTACAACGCACGGGTGGTTCAACTAGTCATTTTTAATAAAATCCATTTGTAGACTTTTTATTTTTTCCTTCTTTCCATAAAATTGACACTATTTGTAAATTGTAAAATATACAATATGGGTTGCAATAGGCACACACACAAATATATATATATATATATATATGGATATCGAAGAAAAATCCTACATATATAAAAGAGGCTTAAAATGGGCACATCTATTTTTTTCCCCAATTTTGCCCTGCCTTCTTCTAATCCTTCACATGCACAATTGATGATACAATTGATATTGGTGGAAGTAAAATCATTTTTAACATAATCCATTTATAGACTTTTATTTTTTTCCTTCTTTACCTAAAACAAGTAAAGCACCCGTGCGATGCACGGATAGAAAAATGTGTAAAATATGAACATTGCAAAATTAAAGAAAAAATGAGCAACATTTGTACACCGGTCGAAAATACAAAAGCAATACATGGAACGCTAAATATGATTTTAATAAGAATATTAAATAGTAAATTCTAAATTACATAATATTTCATTGTAACGGGTAAATGTACATAGTATCTAAAACCTAAAACCATATTAAATAATTAAACCTATATCAAATTAAATAACAAAATGTTTTGACTATTAGAATAATTGAAAAGAGAATCATCTTGCTCAACCATTTTATTAATCCGTTCACTTTTGGCTGACAATTTGTAGCATAAGAATAATCGTTATTACTTATTTGTTCAAAAAAGTTAAACTTAGACTTGATAATGAAAGCCTAAAATAAAATTATACCATTTATGACCTCGTTTAACGGTATCCTCAAACATGAGGTCGAGCTAGCATTGAATAATTTTTCTGTTGAATTGATATGTGTAGTATTTTCTAAACTAACTCAATTTGTGTTTGCCGATTAAAATAAATTTTCCAACACCCATTAAAAATCATCGTTGATTCAGTCAACTTCTTCATTGAAATTAAATGGGTTTTACAAAATGAAAAAAACAACAACGATGTAGATGGTCACCCCAAAGATCACCCAAAAACAAAAAAATTATCAACTAAGAAAATTACAATTTTAATTTACATTATAGAGAGAGTGAGATAACATTTTCAGTAACCCAAAGCCATGAGTTAGAATCTGAACAGAAAGTTTTTTAAGTGTCGTGATTAAAACCAAATATATATATGTTTGTAATTACCATGAGAAGAGAGACAGGAAAAATATGGTCTGTGCAAAAATGACGGTATCAGGTTGCAAATCTTTTGCGATAATTGGCGTTTGGGAAGTCGATAAACATGCAGAAAATTGGGACAATGATCAAAGGCTTAATTCACATTTGTCTTATATAGGAAAACTGAAAATTAAGAAAATGGTAAAAGCCGCACAAGGCAAAACGCGATTATAAAGACGGGTAGATAGAAAAAAACCCAATTAATTGATGAAATTGTTTTGACTAATGGATTAAGTGATCTTGAAAATATTGACACCCACCAAATTTAGTCATAAGCGATGATGAATTTGAACTTTGACTCCTTGATCTGATACTTGGAGATTGAATATAAACATATATGCGGCAAGGACAAGGCAAGTAACTTGAATTCAATCCCTCAACTTCCTTCGATTTTTGTCTTGACCTATGATTTTTATTGATTATTAGATACTCTAAGGCAATCTATAAACTTGCCTAACCTTTGAAGTATGAAAGGTAGCTCATTCTACGTCCTTTGATTTGATCCATTGCCTCCTTTATTGTTGTGTTCCAACAAACCTTTGCACGTTGTTTTAATGTATCTTGGAACACTTACTCTCCTAGCCAATATTTATAATGTTCTTCGAACAAAGAATTTGCTTTGCTGAACATGAGTTATTCTTGATATAATTTTGAACCCCCAAATTATCAAGACTTGCTATTCATCATGTGGTTTCTTTGAACTATTGAAAAGCTCTTGAAATAATATTTTTTTAGTTCTTGCTAGAAAAGATCATACTCTTTTGAGAAGCCATTCAAACAAATTAGTTGAATTACCTATTTCCTTTTGCTGAACCCAATGCTTGTTTGTATTTCTTGCCTGGAAATTTTATTTCCTTGGATATAACACTTTTGCTTATAATTGATTGACATTATTCATTTTCCCTATATATTCTTAATAAACTCGTTGCACTTTATTCATCAATAATAATTTCATTGCTTTGTAGTTGAGCTTGAGAATATTCTCTTTGCGTGTGATGTTAATAGCCCCTTCATTTTGAGACCTTAATTTCTTGTTAGCCTTTGCTTGATTCTAAACTTTGTCCTGCGTCATTCTTGAGAATAACTCAACCATGAAAATTCTCTTTGATAAAATGAAAACCCGTTAGCAAAAAACTTTTTTTTGATATATGAATTGACATTAGTTCTTTGAAAAAGTGAAATTTATTCCTCCTCTTATGCTTTCTTTCCCTTGTTCTCACCTATTATTGATTGTCCTTCATTGTCTATTCGAAATATTGGAATCTCCTTTGGGCTTCTCTATTATTGCCTTTGCTTGACTATATGCCTTTGTGCAATGCTTTTGTTGCCATTTGATTAAACTCATGAAATTATTTGATCATTACCTATGGATAATAGTTCTCCTCACAATTTCGAAGACCTTATTTACTTGACAAAAGACTTGATGATTCTACCTTGTCCCCTTCAACTTGGTTAAATTACAAAGGACATTAACTCTTCGGCAGCTCTTGTCTATTTGTTAGTTTCTTTGTTAACTTCCTCATACCAATGTCCTTATATTTTATTTGTTATTTAAAACGCCTCTGATATGTCAGTTGACATTAGTACCTTGAAAAATTGAAATTTGGAGAGAATTTGTTTCTTTTCTTCTCCTTTCTTTTCCTGCTCTCACCCACGTTTGATTATATTTGGTTGTCTACTTGATATCTCGGAAATTCTCTTTGGCCCCCTATTACTTTTATTGCCTTTTGTTTTTCACTACATGAATTCGCTCAATGCCTTTTATTGTCATTTTGATTAAACTACTGAGATTAGTTGGTTATTACCTATTGACAATGGTCCTTCTTGCAATCTAGAAAACCTTAATTGCTTGACAATGGACTTATGTAAAATTGATTTCATGTTTCCGTTTGCTTTCCCTTAACTTTGTTTAATCTCATGGGGCATCAACCCTTTTATGGTTCTGCATTATCTGTTTTGCTAACTCTTCTTGTACCCATATTCCTCTGTTTTGTCAAATTCTAAAACCGATTTGGTTTTTCTTTTCTTGCCTTGTTTAGTCCTTGCAATTTGATTAATGAAACGAGTATGAAACACTATCTTGAAAGTCGAGAACGGACTTGAAATAGTTTTGAGAGAATACGATTCAAGGAATCAAATTTTGCTAATTGGTATTGGTAAATAATCAACTGGTAGTCCAAATCCATTTTGAATAAAGTTTGAATAAAATTTCGGGTAATTAGATTGTTAAAATTTTGAATATTTGCTCAACCCAATTTTGAACTTATAGAATATTTGGAGTTAAGAAGGAAAAAAATAAAATTGATTTTTGAACTTCGATATTGAAGATGGATGGAAAACTGCTACATGAAAAATGAGATTAATTACTCGAGCGGCACACGTGCTCTTAGCGGTAAAAGAAATGAGAGAGCGCAGTGGAAGCAATTCTTTGAAATGAAGACTATCCAGTTGCATACTATACTTTTGAAAATAATAGTATTGCCATAATACTTAGCGAATTTCTAGGATGAAATTCATTTAAAAGGGGTAGATTGTAACATCTCGCAAAAATTTAACAAGAACTTAAGTAATATGATAATTATTTTGATAATAAAAAAACACATTTCTTGAATTACCTCAATCATAAGAGTACAAGATTAGTACTATATAGGACGTTCAAAATTAAAATATAACAACGTGATTATATTGAATTGTATCAATTGTAAGAATACACGATGGTCACACCAAGAATTAGAATGTGGCAATGTGATCGTATTGAATTGTGTTAATTGAGAGGTTACAAGGTTTGTCATTCGAATGAATGCCAAGAATTTGAATACGGTTATTGACAACGTAAATACCAATTTGAATTTGAATACCGCCCTGCCTTCCAGGTGTACGGCACTAGATCACGCCAGGTGTCGCATTCTGGTTGGCGGAATTCAAAGATTTATTAAAAACAACTAAGCCTAGATATTTTTCACAACTATAATTAGGGGAGAAGGGAGGTGGATCTCTCAAACTCCCAACCTTCCAACCGACTCTCTCCCTTCCTAACCCTCTCCATGTCCCTACATCCATATATATGCCAATTGTCCCACATTTTGATAAGTGCCAAGCCCCTTCAAATGTATAAAAAGGGAAAAATTCGTCCAAATGGAGTGAGAGGAGAAGAGCAACCCCTAAAACCTATCAAACACTTAGTTTTGCACTTAGAAATAGTCTCTCTTCATATATATAAAAAGTACAACTTGAAATAACACTTTGAATGAGGAAAATGAAGGTTTTGCAGGCACTTGTCAACAACTCAAAGAATCTTTAGGAAAAGTAAGTTAAAGAGGTGAGTAACTACTACTTTGATTCCCTTTTAGCATTTATAATGTTTTGATACAATAAGCATGGTTTTGATTCAAGTCTTCCATGAGACAAATATGTGATTTGATGTATTGAAAAGAAAGATTGATTATTGCATTTGAATCACTAGTTGATGCTCTACCCGTCTTGTCTTGGATTGCTTTGCTTTGTTGCCGTATTAGGAGCTATCTAATGATACCGAGATGGGGCGACGATTAGTATGGTATTTGTTTTATATTTGTATTGCTACTGGGAATTCCAATACGGGTCAACCGGGATTCGAATGTGGATCTGCTTAATTGTATATGACTATGATTGAATTGATATGAATCTTGCGCACACTACAGGTAGTAGTTTAACTAGTGATAGGGCCCATTGTTCATTGAAAAGCTTTGTGTATTAAATGGTATTCTTGAAAACAAATCTTTCAAATAAAAGGTGAATCAAAGGGTTTTGTTACTCACTGAGTACTTTGTACTCACTTCCCTCTTCTACAATTTTTGTAGAGGATTGAAGATACGATATTTGAAAAATAAGGCAAGTAAGGAGTTGAAGTATCTCACAAACGGGAGTAGAGTTGTGCATGTAGTGACATACTACTATGGCTTAGTAAATAGTAACTTACTTGCAAGCCGACCGGAGGACGTCTTGTACAAGCAAGATATGCATGTAATAGCCCTTGGAACGACGCTTTGATACCACTCTTGTCACGCCCTCGTTATTTATCACATATTATTATTAATTAGTCTCTTATTACTAATGGCGGAAGCTCATGTTTTTCTTTTAAGTACCAACAAGAGTGAGACATGCCATTGCCAATTTGCTCCTTAAGTTCTTATGAAATTAATTGTGATGTTTTTTTTCAACTTCTTTTACTTACATAGGTGATGTTAAGAGATGGCTTACAAAGTCATGAATGGTATTTACTTGTTTAGAATAACAATAGAAGTGAGCTTGTCTAAAGTAAATACAAAAATAAGCATACACAATCAACTATATAAAAACCATTTTATTGAATTCTAACCGTACAAAAGGTTTGGAAGCCCCTCTATGGAAAATGAGGTTCCCAAACTAAGCAAAAGTTTTTACTACTTATCAAGTTCCCTTCTTATTTATATATATATATATATATACACACACACACTACTCTTGTTGCCTACTTACTAGATTATTACATTAGGAGAGAAGCATAGGTTTGTTCTTCCAAATTTTGTCATGATATAGGTGGGTGAGGTGTAGGCACAAAATATGTCAAATTCATTCATAGTCCCCAAGTACATCAAGAACATTGGCTCATCTTCATAATAAGCCCACAAATCCGTCTCTATTACATGCATTATCTTGCTTGCATCCTGAGATAACTGATAGGTATTGATTTGTGATGTTTAAATCCCTTAAATGTGTTGTTAATTGTGTGAGATTATGTTTAAAAGTTCGTATTTATATTTAATTTGGTTAATTGTAGGTTAAAATTCAAGAGGAAGTCAATATGGACGAATTTGGATCAATGTTGCACAAATTATGAAGTTTGGGGATTAAAATGAGGACAATGAAAAGAAAGGCACAAAAAGAAGTGTTCAAGTCGACCGGTTTTGGGCCACAAAATTGTAATACATGGGAGTAAAATAGGTCATCGGAAAGCTTATCGAGTCAGAAGTCCAATGCAATTTTCAGATCTCAATTCCGACTTTCCTACTAAAAGTTATGGACATTGGAACACGAGTTGCCAGTAGAACGTGGCCTCATGTGGCCTCATGGAGCTTATATGCGGCCGCACCCGTGACCAGAAGTTCGGCAGAATCAGCACAAAGAGCCATGCGGCCGCATGGAAATCTTGTGCGGCCGCATGGACCCTACGCGTGAATTCCCGGTTTTTCTCCTTATTTCCTTAGAACTCTTTTTATGCTTTAACTTATACACGGTTTTTAGACCTTATAAAAGGGCATCTAGCCAAGTCTTCAAAAAGAGGGGAGTTACATAATATAAAAAACACCATAGAAAAGGGGGAGAAAAACACAAGACCTTTAGAGGCTTGGAAGTCAAGTTCGAGAGTCAAGAAGGAGAAGCTTGGTGCAAGAGTTCTTCATCTTATTCAAGAGCTAATTATCCGGGTTATGCGCTTTATTTATTTGTGTTTTTCATTCATGATGTGTAATTGATTCTAAGTTGAGACGAACGATGTAACATAGTTGAGACCATAGTCATGTTTTTCATGCTTAATTTATGCAATTAATTTCTTATGTTAAATTTTTAGTGGTATATTGTTTTGTCTTCATCTATGTGGCCAATGGATGAATGAATCTATGGACTTTTGTTGAACTCAAGAGAGGAATATTTAAGTTAGCTTATGCAATAAGAATCATTAATTTAGACAAGACAAAGAGATTTGTTTGTGGTTGGTGCGATCATGTAGGGTGAACTTCGGGGAGGCTTACATGAATCTCTTGTTGATTAATGCACTTAACATGGTTGTTAACGCGCACATTTAGAGATAGATGATGGGGCCTAATTTTGTAGGATTAGCTAGTTTCGAGAGGAGTAGTTAGTTAATTTTGTGAGATTCGATCGGTAACATGGATTAGCTGTCGTTAGACTAGGTGGTCCAACTCTGGTGAAATCGTGAGTCCTAACTCATATCCATCATATATTTCCCTCTAGATCTTTGTATATATTTTATTTTGTTAATTTTATTCATTTGTTTATTTATTCTCTTTTCCAAAACATAAAAGATTTGATTATTCAAATAAAGTAAGAACTAATAATTTCGGTACTCAATCCAATCCTCGTGGGAACGATAACTCGGACTCATTATCTACTGTATTACTTTTTCGACCCAAACACTTGCGGATTTCACACACACATCTTTAAGCGAACAATAACCTCTACTCCTCGGTTTGCTTTTAATGAATTCTTCAGTTGATCATCTACATAATGTTAATTACACACAAAGTGAGTACAAGGTATCCCATGAGTAACACAACATTTAGGTTGCCACAAAGTTATAAAAATCATTCTCTTTCACGACTACATAAACATGCATAACTTTCTTAAATGCATTTTAAGGCCCAAGCACTAGAATTACCTATTACCTGTAGCGCGTTAATACCTTCCCAATGCCAAGGCTTGGCCATAACAATTCAATAATAAGTGGATCCACAATTAACCCCGGTTGACCCTTACCGAAGTTTCCATCAATTAACATTAACAATTCAAATCAAACACCACACTAGTCTTCCCTATCCCATGATCATTGGATAAGTCATAGTGTGGGAGAAATTCAAGGCAACATCAATACAAAACGGGTAGGGCAATGCTAGTGATTCATGTAAAAGAAAACATGCCACTTATTATCATAATATGCCATCAAAACAAATGTTTTTCTTTTAAAACACATGCATGCTAATGGAACCCAAACATTGGTTACTCACCTTTGCTCTTGTTCTTTCAAAGGTTCTTGGATGTTTGTGGGCGGAAAGATACCTTCAATTCCTTAGATATTCCTTAAGCAAAATGACTTTTTAAGTAGGGGTTCTATGTGTAGATGAAGAGAGCCTGTTTGAGAGGCCAAAAGAGTGCTTTTGGAAGTCTTTTGAGAGGGTTCTAAGATGAGTGATATTTATGGACTAATTTGCTTAATTATTTCCTAAAAAATCTTGGATTTCACCTATAATAAAAGTTTCAAGTCTCCCTAGATAGTTTATCAATAACCAATGGAAATGAATCTAATTGGAAGCCTAATAATTCATCTCCTTAAATCAAAGTGCCAAGTGTTCTTGATTTTGTTTCATGTGAGAAATTTCCTATATATCCAAGTGGCTCTAGATTTTTCCCACTTATTGTCTAATAAACCCTCTCAACTTAATATACTCTATGATTAAGCCCTTGTATTTTCAACTATGCTAATACAAATGTCGCATTTTCAATTCCTTGCATATTATGATAATAAGTGGCATGTTTTCTTTTACATGAATCACTAGCATTGCCCTACCCGTTTTGTATTGATGTTGCCTTGAATTTCTCCCACACTATGACTTATCCAATGATCATGGGATAGGGAAGACTAGTGTGGTGTTTGATTTGAATTGTTAATGTTAATTGATGGAAACTTCGGCAAGGGTCAACCGGGGTTAATTGTGGATCCACTTATTATTGAATTGTTATGGCCAAGCCTTGGCATTGGGAAGGTATTAACGCGCTACAGGTAATAGGTAATTCTAGTGCTTGGGCCTTAAAATGCATTTAAGAAAGTTATGCATATTTATGCTTCTTGAAGTCGTGAAAGAGAATGATTATTAATTATTATTAATAATTAATCATGAAAATTATGCATATCCATGCTTCAAAGATACCATTCTTGTCAATAAGAGTATCTTTGTAGGAATTCCACATTTTGTCACGCCCTATCTTTCACGGAGTGGTATCACGGCTCAGTTTACATACTACTATGCTTTGTTGCCAATGTTTTTCTGTCATAATTTATGGGCGTGACAACATCTCCAATGGTCCCCTATATTTGGGGGATTCCTCCAAATTTAGGGGACCATTTTCCTCCAACCATCCCCTATCGCCTCCCTTAAATATAAAGGAGGTGAATAGTATCCCTTCAAATATTGAGAGATACTATTCACCTCCCCCATATTTGAGGGAGGTGATATAATTGCAAAAATGTCATTCTTTTATTTATGAAAGTGCCATTAGTTTAATTATAACAATGTCATTTGTAAATTAATTTATGTTTTTAACACATAATTGTTCCAATTTTGAGTTTTAAATGTTAATCGATTCTCGCATCATTTTTATTTTCTTTTGGAAATATAATACTACAATAGATTACAAGATGAATGATATTAAAGGTGACTACAAAAGTGGACAGCATATATCCATGAATTAAGTGAATTAAGCATGAGTATTATATAAAATTAGAAGGAAAGAGTGAGCTATGAGAACGTGCCTATGGTTAAAATTTCATTGTTAAGTCTTGTAAAGACTTTAGAGACATGATATCATGATCCATTGTAAGGTTAGTCAACATTTGAAATGATTATGAGGAAAATGGCATCAGGGACAGTACGTGTAGAGAAAAGATTATGAAAGAAAAGGAGTACTATATCCGTCCTAAAAAGATGGTCCTATTTCTCTTTTCATATAGATTAAGAAAAGTTCATTTAATAATGTTAGAAAAGTAAATTTTAACCTCATTTTTCTATTATACCCTTTCATTTATTAAGTATTCCACTTTAATAATTCTATTTTCATAATAGATATATACATTAAATAGGGGCATATAAGAGAACTAATATTTCAACTACTTTTTAAAAAGGAAAGTGGGCCATATTTTTGGACGAACGAAAAAGGAAAACTGGACCATCTTTTTGGGACGGAGGTAGTATTAATATATATGAATGAAGTTATTAAGTTAGTAAATTATGCAAGTTAGCGATGAAATTTGGAAAATGAAGAAGGGAAGACTTAGTTTTTAGTAAGACATAAATGTTGAATAACAAAACAACTCCACTAGTAAGTCACTTGGAGATCACATGTTATAGAAGAGCTACATAGGAGAGTGACGGTTAAGTGCAATCTTAGTAATTTCATTTTTCAGACCTTATGAATGATTGTTAAATTTAGAGGACGAAATTCTTTTGAAGTGGGTGAGTATTGTGACATCCCAAATTTTTATTACCTTTTTATTTCACATGACTACCTCAACTTAATGCCTAATTTATATATGAATCAAAAGTCAAAGGTGGAATAATCAACTCAAAGTCAAAGTTGGACTAAGATGCATTAATATAATTTTGAGGTTACCATTTAAGCAATTAAATAAGTTTGGGATTTATGTAGACTTATATCATAAGTCGGTAGCTTCAATGAAAAAGTGCATGAAGTTACAGACCAAAATAAAGCAAAGCAAGAAGTTGAGGGACCTTGGGTGAAATTTTCCTAAATATCTAGTTAATTCTCTTGGACTTGGGCCATTTCTTACAAACATACACAGATAGAGAGCCGAGAGATGAGAGAGATCGAGAGAGGGAGTTAGGAAGGAGTTGATTGAGGAAAAAATAAAAGAGAGAGAGAGAGAGAGAGAGCAATGACGGGGAAGCTAGCCACGAATTATTGAAGTGGGTTCTTGATCAATTTGGGTTTATGGTTTTAGCTTGGTTCAAGAGGTAAGTAGAGCTTTAATTTTATATTATGTTTAATTTGGAGTTTTTGATATATGGCTTGATATAATGAATCTTTAAGGGGGAAAATAATGAGTTTGTTGATATAAGTTAAATGTATTTGAATTTCTTGAAGCACATGCATGGTATAAGATGTTATGGTTTAAAGTTGTTGAGGTTAATTTGAGCAATTTTTATAGAACTGAGTAGTTGATTTTGATTTAATTTTTTATTGGTTTAAATGGTGTGAAATTATTCTTTGACATGAAATTAGAAGTATATGAAGACTAGAAGAGAATTACGTAAAGTTAGTATATGAAATTATAGTGTAAGAAGGAAAAATTGAAGTTGAAAATTTGGAATGAAATTTTCTTTGGGACTCTAAAGTGAATCCCATAGTATTTTGTTAAATTAAATGAAGTTTTTGGATTAATTATAAGAAGGAAAGCCATGTCTTTAATATAAAGGAAAGCATAAGAGGTTAATATTGAGTTCTAAGAAGCCAAGCATGTATGTATGAATGAATTTAATAAAAGGAGTTTAGGCATAGAATTATTACATATGTTGTTCTACCCTTCAACTTTAGACGGTCATAGCTGATAGTATATGTGGAATTTTAGTAAAATACAAGTTGGAAAATGATCTTCTATGCCTTATCTATCATCCGGAATTCGAATGGCATCGTTTGGAGATCAGTAGGAGTTTTTATGACATGTTTTGTGAGAGTGGTTAGGGTGCATCCGAGAACAGATTTTGGGAGGATGAAAAAAATATTTTGGTGTTGCCAACATAGTGTTCTTGAGTTCAATTTCATATATAATGAACTTCTGTGAGTTTTCTACCTTCTAGGAGAATTTCATAAGCCTACGACACCGTTCTTGATTCTAAAATGGTTTTAAATATGCATTGCCCAAATATGAAAAAAACTTAATAATCCTTGTTTGAAGAGTTGAAATGAGTCTTGATTCAATAAGTGATGCACCTATTTGACGGAAGAGTTTAGTTAAGGGTGGAAATGATGAACTAGTGGGTTATTAAGATAGCATAATCTTTAGCAATTATTGAGCTTTCTAATTTAGAATATAGTGATAAAAATGATTACTTAAACTAGAAATGCATATTACTCAGTGAACAAAGGAAAAGGAAAAGTAAAAGAATGAGATTAATTTTGGAACTCTTTGATATAGGAAAGTGGGTAGAGTAGAGCAACTTATTATAAAAAGCATTGATTTTTAATTAGTATATTTATGAGATGTCATAGGAAATGATAAAGATTAACAAGAAACAAAACACAAAAAGAGCTATATTGCTATTTAGCCAGTGAGTGGAGCTTTTCCTCTTTTTTTCTTTCTAAATGGAAATATATTATGCTTTGATTTTACATAAGCTTGCAATGTGTTATGATGATTATGTATTTTCAAGAAATTTCACAAAAGTTGATATTTTATTTAGAAAAGTTCACATGGATGTTTATATGAAATGATGCTTCACGATTTTTTAGAGAAATGTTTGATTTGAAGCATGAGTTACGATGTATGAAAATCCCCAACTTTGTATCCAATATTATGAATATGTCGTCTATGGGCAAAGAGGCCCAGGGCTTAAGTTGTTAATATGATATGCCGCCTACGTGTGAAGGGGCCTATGGCTCAAGCTGTTAATATGATATGTCGCCCAGGCGAAGAGGCCTAATGTGCTAGCTATGGCTCAAGCTGATTGTTGTGCCATCTCAAGCGAAAGGGTCATAAGGTACCTATGGCCTAAGTTGGTGTCTACGCTCATATGACGTAAAATGAATATGGTTACATGATGACGTGAGATTATGGATACTCTTTGGGGTGAATTTTATGATGATTATTAAATGAAATGATGTTTATAATGTTTTCCAACACATAGTGATTTTATCAATGTTGATGTGATGCTGGAATTATAGTTCAAATTAAGAAAGTTTAGAATTGATTTGTACATTTTATTCGAGATTTTGCAAAGTTATATTTTGACTTTCCAAAACATGTTTATTTAAAAATTCTGCTTACTGGGCTTGTTAGTTCATGTGTTTTCTAAATGATTTTCTTAGAAGGTAGCAACTTGTTATAGCCAAACCTGTTATTTCAAGAATTCAAGCCACTACATAGAATTTGTCATAGGGGTTGCTATTATAATTTATAGATTTGGATGCGGCTAAGCTTATTTGTATGTACTGGGTGTTCCTGTGTGATTTATAATGGGAATGGGTTTATTATATTTCTTTACATATGAATTGTTGCTTGTTATGAAAGAGGAGTTAATGGGCTCGATGATGGGGCGTTTGTACATGTTGGTTTTGTTACTAAATTAAGGGAGATATAGCAAAAAATTTTCTAAAATAATTAGCATGTTACGAGCCTTAGCTTTAAATTCTAGCTTCTAGTTGGAATTTATTGTCGGTGCACGTCACACATCAAGTAAATTAGAGGTACTAGAAGTGGGGGTGTCATCTTGCATACAAATCTATATATGAATAAAAGCACTTAAGTCTTGGTACCTTTTGTACCGTGGTTTTTCCCGCTCATTTTTTGAGGTGAAACTTGTGGGCTAACTATTTTTGTTTTAATCTTTTGTTTCCTTTCCGATTTTGATTTTTCCATTTTGATATAGATGGATTCATTTTAACTGGGTGTTATCCATGATTTTCTCCTTAAATCCAGTTCTTCAATCTTCATCCAAACACCTTATTTTTTCTAATTATTTAATGATTTTCCTAATTTATTCCAGACCTATATAGCAATTACCTTAATTTCTTCATTCCCAATTTTTTTGTTCCATAAATTTCACCTTCATTACCCAATTTTCGTTTCATCAGTTTCGATTTCTTGATTTTTCTAATTAAGCTATTGAAAATTGATTCCCTGATTTTTGTCCGTAATCGTAATTTTTTCTAAATATCCTCATTCAAATTTGGGTAATTTTTTTTGCATCACATTTTAATTACGCTTAAGTTCTTTTAAAGTCTAACTCCAACAAAAGATCCCCCTTTGGAGTTATCGTTATCTCCCGAAATGAAAAGAAGTGCTAATTAGTAATCATAACCAAAATTTTTTAGTTTATTCATACATTCTTATTCAACACGTAAAATACGTTGAAGATTGAAAGTAATGATTTTCCAATAATCTCGGTGTAGAACTATATAGGGTTTGAAATTTTCAAAATTTCTAACTATTACCATGAAAATGAAATAGAATGCTTCGTTGCAATACACTACACAATCTGAACTTATGCATGCCAAAATTGATGCAAGAACGTCTAGGAAACATCCACATGAAATTGAAAAATCGAGGTGCCTTGGCAATATAGAAACCACTTTCATCTTAAAAGTGCTAAAGAAGTTATTCGTAGGTGCAATAACTAAAAGAAAATCAAAGTCAATTCACAGGTCCTCCATTTCAAAAAGAAATTTCACAACATCGAACATTTCAATACCTTGAAAATTGACTTTGTCCATTTCAAATTTCCCATGTATATCAATATGTTTTTATATGTACTTTAGGTGTGTACTTTGAAAATATTCACAGGTGAAATGCCTTATTTATAAATTAATAATAAATTGGTTGATTTGCCCAAATAAAACATTCTGATATAGGGTTCTAATGAATAAGTGATCAAATTTATGGATTTAAAATGGTGTCCAACCAATATTTAATTGCCAAACAAGAAAATCTACAAAAATTACTCATACGTAGTGATGCATATGTTCGGAACTAATAAAAAGAGGAACACAATTTCAATCTTCCAACACAATTACAAATTTTTTTTGTTTCAAGGATGATTGTAAATGTGGTGTATGTGGTGTACAAGAGAGTTTCCCAAATTTTGGATTTTTTTTTTCCTTTTTTGGAGGGATGATAATAGTTGAATTAGTTTATTATATTCCTGTTATATTCATTTTCTTCATTTTTATTTTTGGGACATCTTCATATAACAATAAGCTTTTTACATTTGTTGTCAACTCATGATTCAACATATTTGTTACTTTCTTTTATAAATTGTTAGCACGGGTGAAAAGACTAGTAAAGAATAGTAGACATGTGTACTATCTCTAAAAAGATAAAAAAAAACAAATAAATATATTAGAAAAACATAACATGCATCTTATTGCAAAAAAATAGAATACAAAGAAGAAACTATATGGGGAAGAAAGATCTAAATCATTTTGATATGCAAAAGTAATCAAAATCGGGAATTCGGTCAAGTGAATAACTGGGGCAGAAAACTAAATAACTAACTACAGTAACAGACTAAGGACTAAGTTGCAACTATTTACAAATACAAGGATTAACTAGTAAAAACACAAAATATACTCTTTACAAAATACGCATCCAGCAATACTCCCCCTCAAGATGGATTGTATATATCACATAAGCCCATCTTACCAATTAGATTCTTGAAACAGGTAGGATGCAAAGCTTTAGTAAGTAAATCAGCCACTTGGTTCTTACTTGCCACATATACTGTCTTAATCAACACTAATTGTACCTTCTCTCTGACGATATGGCAGTCTATCTCGATATGTTTAGTTCTCTCATAGTAGACAGGATTTGTTGTAATGTGGAGGGTAGCTTGATTATCACAAAGAAGTAAAGCTAGACTAGAATGCTGAAACCTGAGTTCTTGAAGCACAGAAATAAGCCATACCAATTCACATGTTGCATTAGCCATAGAAATGTACTCATATTTTGTTGATGATATAAAGACAATATGCAGTTTCTTAGACTTCTACAATATCAAATAATTCCCAATAAAGACATAATAACATGTAATTGATCTCTTAGAATCTATACAAGACCCCCAATCTGTTAGGAATTATAGACAACATGCACAACGAAAATAAAAACTATAATTCCTACATCAGGATCAAACTTGCTCTTAGATGGAATTCGTGATTAGGAAGTTACCTATAATGTCGTAGTAAATTCGGTTTATCTGATCACACCACAGCTGTCCAAGCGTCCAGCCTCTAACAGTAATCCACACAGCAAGAACAATTCAAGGACAAGAACTTTTCATAGTAGGATTAGGGTTTCTGTATTATCTTGTGCTAGCAAGTTAATACAGAATGTGTATGTGAATATCGTAGTAACCCGAGACCCTAAAGCGCTCTATTTATAGGTTTCTTACGAAACCCTAGCGCAACCCTAATGTGATTAGGATTCTATAGCCCGTGTATGGTCCGACCCAACTAATCTTATTAATTAAATCAATCCATTATGTACAAACTCGGTCTAACAATTGAGCCTTGTACATTAAATCTCCCACTTGGACAAGGTCCAATTCTAAGACTCCGATTCTTGCCTTTTGTGTGTGACCTATTAGGCTCCCACTCACAATGGCAAACACTATGATACTATTATTCTAATCTAATTAGAATAAAACAAACCAAAATCTCTATTTTAATTTATCATCGATTTACCTAGATCGATCAGTTTATGACGCCGTCCAACATTGACATCTAGCAATATATCAAGGCAATCCATGTGACGGGATGTCATGTGGTATGACAAGACCTTTCCATGTACGGTTACCTTGGAAATATAATCTCTTCATCAATATAACACAATTGGTTAAGAGATATGGATAAGCGTCAATCTCATTTCAACCAATTATGTTATTTACACAGACTTGACGTTAACTAACTTATGATCATAATTGAAACTCCTTTCAACTCACAATCACACCTTGGCCAAGGAATTTTCATCAACTCAAGCAGCGAAAAGCGGATTATAGTCTCCTAGTATCCATGAGTGATGAATCCTCATCTTGAATACTCACAACCGTCATGCAACTTTCATTATACCTGTACGGCATTTTCCTGATAACTCATGGCTAGAGCCTCATCAAATGTCCGCCTAAGCATAACAATCATTACATAAGATTCTATGGTATTCTCAAGTCAAAAGACCAATTCCACAATTGTCCATTAAAGATTAACCACTGACACTAGGATAATGTCCACGTGGTATCTTTAGGCAGATCATCCAATGCTTGTTCTACTAACAAAACATCCACGTGTCCATTCAAATGTCCCCACATCCTAACTTATGAGATCAATTACTTTCTTAGAAAAAATGTAACACATGCTAGTCTACCCACAACAACAGTATCTGTATCCTGTAATTGCCTCGACTAGGGATAGTTTAGGAATAAGTGATAACATCCATCTCATAATCACAACCCATTGTGATTAACAATTTATTTTTATCTTATTCTACGGACTCTATTATTTTGATGATAAGATAATAATACTTATGAAAATAATAGATCTGCCATTAAAATACATCCATTAATAAGTATTTATACTCCAAATGTCTTACAAAATAGTGTAACACTAAAATTCAAATAAACTAGATCCAGTCATTCATGTATCTAATATCCATGGACATAGCATGACTATCATGCTTGTCATGTGACAACGGCTTTGTCAATGGATCTGCAACATTATCGTCTGTAGGGACTCGTTCTATCTTTATGTCATTCCTTTGTATAATCTCCCTAATGAGATGATATCCCCTTAATACATGCTTGGACCGTTGATGAGACTTGGGTTCCTTCGCTTGTGCGATGGCTCCATTGTTGTCACAATACAAAGTTATTAGGTCAACAATACTAGGAACAACTCCAAGTTCAGTGATGAACTTCCTGATCCAAACTACTTCCTTTGCTCCTTCCGAAGCAGCTATGTATTCGGCTTCTATTGTTGAATCGGCGGTCGTTGCTTGTTTGGAACTTTTCCAACTCACAGCACCGCTATTAAGAGTAAACACATAACCGGATTGGGATTTAGAGTCATCTTTATCAGACTGGAAGCTAGCATCAATATATCCCTGAACTCTTAGTTTATAGTTATTTCCTCCACATATTAAGAACACATCTTTAGTTCTTCTCAAGTATTTATGAACGTTCTTAACAGCTATCCAATGTTTCTCTCCAAGGTTTGCTTGGAACATGCTTATGACACTTAAAGCATAAGAAACATCTGATCTTGTACATAGCATCGCATACATGATAGATCCTATTGCAGAAGCATAAGGAATCCGATCCATGTGATCCCTCTCAACTTGTGTCTTTGGACACATTTCTTTTGAGAGATTAATCCCATACCCTATGGGACAGAGTCCTCTCTTGGACTCTTCCATTTTAAATATTCTTATGATTTTGTCTATGTATATAATTGGGTTAGGCCAAGCAATCTTTAAGATCTATCCCTATAGATCTTAATCCCAAGAACATATGCTGCATCTCCCAAATCTTTTATGGAAAAGTTAGTTGACAGCCAGGTTTCACTGATTTCAGCATAGAGATGTAGTTTCCTAATAGTAGTATGTCATCTACATATAAAATTAGAAACACTACTTTACTCCCACTGCTTTTCTTGTACACCCAAGGCTCATCTTCATTTTTGATAAAATCAAACTCATCAAAATGAAGATTCCAGCTTCTAGAGGCTTGCTTTAGTCCATATATGGCCCTTTGTAGCTTACAAGCTTTATTTGGCTCATTGGATTCAAAACCTTCAGGTTGTGTCATGTACACATCCTCCTAAGTTTCCCACTAAGGAATGTAGTTTTAACATCTATCTGCCAAATCTCATAGTCATGATATGCTACTATTGTAAGCAAAATCCGAATTGATTTAGACATGGCTACTGGTGAAAAAGTTTCATCAAAGTCAACTCCTTGTCTTTGATTATAACCTTTCGTCACCAATCTAGCCTTATAAGTTTGAACTCTTCCATCCATGTCAATCTTTTTCTTGTAAACTCATTTACAACCTATAGGTTTTACTCTTTTAGGTAGATCAACTAAGATCCAGACCTTGTTTTCATACATGGAGTTCATTTCGGATTCCATGGCTTCGTGCCATCTTTTTAGTCAACACTTGACTTTGTTTCTGTGTAAGTAGTAGGTTCATCTTTCTCAATTAACAATGTATCATTGGTAATCATTGGATCATATCTTTGAGGAGGATGAATAACTCTACTTGACTTACGTGTCAGAGCTGGCATGTCCTTAGGAACTGGTGTTTCCCAATTGCCAGTTTTTACCTCATCTAATGAAAGCTCAACTCTTGGCTCATCTAATCGGTTAGCTTCTTTGGTGGTTGCTTGAACCACTTCAAGATCTACTTTACTCCCACTATTTCCTCTTAGAATAAACTCTTTTTCTAAGAATATAGCGTGTCTTGACACTAACTTTCATGGTGTCAGGATTATAAAAGTAGTATCCAACAGTTTCCTTTGGATACCCCACAAAAAAATTTATCAGCTTTAGAATCAAGCTTATCTGATTCAACACGCTTCACATAAGCATCACAATCCCAAATTTTCATGTATGATAGATTTGGTCTTTTACCATTCCATAGTTCATACATAGTTTTATTAATCGATTTAGACAGGACATGATTTAGTGTGTAACAAGCAGTATTGATTGTATATCCTCAAAACATTTTTGGGAGAACTGTATGGCTCATCATGGATCGTACCATATCTAATAGCGTGCGATTTCTCCTTTCAGATACACCATTGTGCTGTGGTGTATATGGTGGAGTCCATTGCGAGAGAATCCCATTCTCTTTCAGATAATCTATAAACTTCCTTTCAAATATTCTCCGCCTCAATCAGATCTTAGTGTTAGAATATTTTTCCAGTTTGCTTTTCCACCTCCTGCTTGAATTCCTTGAACTTTTCAAGAGTGTCATGCTTAAACTTCATCATGTACACAAAACCATATCTAGAATGGTCATCAGTGAATGTAATGAAGTAGGAAAAGCCCCTTCTAGAATTTATAGACATTGGCCCATATATCTGTATGCACAAGTGCCAGTAAGTCTGCGACTCTTTCTCCGTTTCCAGTAAAGGGAGATTTGGTCATCTTGCATAGAAGCATGATTCGCACCTATCAAATGATTCATAATCACTTGAGTCCAAGTATCTATCTTCATGTAATTTGGTAATATCTTTTTCATTTATATAACTAAGTCTGCAATGCCAAAGGTATGAGTTATTAACACGATCATCAATTTTGGGCCTTTTGCATTCTATACTCATTATAGGATGCTCCATATCAAGAATGTAAATGCCACTGAACAAATTCCGACAACCATAAAACAAATTATTAAGATATAAAGAACAACGTTTATTTTTAATATCAATGAAAAAACCATCTATATCCAAACATGAAATGGAAATAATGTTTTTGGTAATAGCAGGAACATAATAGCAGTCTTTTAATTCTAAAACAAGGCCCGAGGGCAATGATAAATAATGTGTTCCTACGGCTAAGGCGGCAACTTTTGCTCCATTCCCAACACGTAGGTCCACTTCACTCATTTGCAATGGTTTACTGTTCTTTAGCCCCTGCATATTTGTACAAATATGAGATCCACATCCGGTATCTAATACCCAATAAACCTAAAAAGTAGTCATATTAACCTCGATAAAATAATTACCTGAAGTAGAAGTCTCAGTAGACTTCTTCCCTTTCAAGGTAGTGAGGTAAGCCCTGCAACTCCTCTTCCAAAGCCCTTTGCCTCCACAATGGTAGCATGTAGCATTGGCGTGAGATTTGTTCTTATCATGCTTAACTATTTTCCCAACGCCTTTGGCCTTTTTAGAACCTTTCTTAAAGGTTTTTTTAGACTTCCTCTTAGTGCCCTTTGAAGAATCTATAGCTAAGACTTGCCCTTGCACTTTGTTTACATTAGGCTCAACAGTCTTCAACATGTTTAACAGCTCGGGTAGGGTACATTCAATCTTGTTCATATTGAAGTTCATAATGAATTGTGAATAGCTATCAGCGAGCGATTGAAGAACCAAGTCAATACTTAGTTCATGGTCCATAGCAACTCCTAATTGGCCTAATTTTTCAATATAGACAATCATCTTTAGTACATGAGCACTAATTGAAGAACCTTCTGCCATTACAGCCTTGAATAGCTTTTTAGATGTTCCATACTTTTCAGTGTGAGACTATTCATCATACAACTCTTTGAGATGAAATATCATAGTATAAGCATCCATACCCTCGTGTTGCTTTTGCAACTCAGGAGACATAGCTGCATGCATCACACATGTTGCAATATTATCGTCATCCATATGACGATTGTATGCCTCCACCTGTTCCGGAGTAGCTTCCTCATTAGGAATTTCCGGTATCAGCTGTTCAAGAACATATGCAATTTTTTCATGCCTGAGAACTATTCTCAGATTGCAGTGTCAGTCCAGAAAATTTTGCCCCAGTAAGTTTGTTGGCATCAAGTACGCCCCTCAAGTTAATGTGATTACTCATTATTCAATAAACTGAAATGACAAAATATAGAACAATTAATAAATGTAATAAATTAATTTAACATGGACTTTTATTAAATTATTATACTCCCACTGAATTAATGATCCCCTTAACATTAATTAATGAAACACTTTCATTTTTCAGCAGGCTAGGACCCCATTTATTTTATTAAAACCTTGAGTTACTCAACAAGCCCTAATAAAACATTCAGGTAGATACTTTATCAATCACATCTACATGTGACTCCTAGATCATCAAGTAGATAACTAATTATCATATACATCTTATGTATTTACTTGACATGCCTCTAAAATCTTATTTCCTTAAGTCGCTCAACAAGAAATAAATCTTTAGTTAGATTCGACACACTGTTCAAAAACATTATATGTTTCATAGTGATAAACATATTCACGAGCGAGCAGCCTTGAGTTACTCAACAAGCTAACATCGATAATGAACTCTAGTCTTCACTATAACAGTGGAAGGCAAGTATTAACAATTAATATGAATTTAATATCTTATAGGGGATTGGTCTCATCAACATCACAATTACGTATTAAAATAACATCACATATGCAATCATCAATACATAATAAATATAAGTGGATGATTATGGACAGTATCTATCTAGTCTTCTTGAGCCATGGAGAAGACTAGTTGGTCAATTCCTAGGGGACATTACATTCAATCATCGAATGCTAAATGCAGCGGTCTCCATTTTCTGCTCCAACCTGTATCTTATACTAGTTGTCGTCTTGTGGTTTACCTCCAACTTGTATCTTATACTAGTTGGTACATTGGCCGAAATTTAGACACGCAGGCCCAAAATAAAATTTAAAACAATTGGTTCGTAGGCCTAAGATCATATAATAGGCACGCAGGCCCAATTGAATTAAATAATCGGCTCGAAGGCCCCAACAAGAATAACAAAAAATAATGAACCATACATTCAACTAATCACATGGGTCGAATCCGTCATAATCCACCATTCATCAATATCTAATATTAATGAACACATCAATTTCTAGATTTGTAGTAGTTGTCAATAGGTGTCTAAGCACTTTAAACACATAAAAGTGAACCAAACAAGATCTAAATTAATTAATCAATTTCATATTAATAAAATATCATGGTTAATCCAATTAATCAATCAATTTTATTAACTAAAGGGGACAAGCAAAATAACTCTTTATTTTGTTATTAGTATCAAAGTCATACTTTGATATAAATTTTGGTAAGTCCTAGAATTTAGAATCAAATATTAAATTAAGTCAAACTTTAACCTTTTTATATAAACAAGTAACTTTTATCAGAAACAAATTTTATAAAGTTTAAATTTTGACTCAATTTGATAAAGACAAAAATTTTACAAACCTTTTAAGTTAAATTCAAAACCCAAAGACAAATTTGTCAAATTTCAAAAGATGAGACTGATTCTGAAATTTCAAAAACTTTAGGGACCAATCTCAAAGTATCCAAAACTTAAGGGACTGCCCATGTAATTTCTGAAATTGCATGGGCTTCCCTGCTATCTTCTGAAACAAGGGGGACTTTCTGTGTAATTTTTGAAATTGCACAAAAGCCCTCATCCCAAAATCAGTAGCGGCTAGAGTAAAACCCTAGCCGCGGCCACCAACGGAAGGCAAGCGCTGCGGCTCTCCACGCCGCTTCCGGAGCACCCGATGCTGCTGCGGACGGAAGCAGCTATCTCTGTTACTGCTGCTGCGGCATTGTGACGCCGCAGCAGTAGCAACGGTGGTGCAGTTGCAGCAGCCAAATGGTCGCTGCAACTCCCGTGATTGACCGTCAGAGCTATTCTGGCCGTAAGGCGCTACAGTAGCGTCGTTCCCCCCTCTCCCCTTTTTTTTAGTTCAATTGGAAAATACGAATCAAATTCAGAGTTTCAATATAAACGAAAATTCCAAATCGAATTCGGATCTTTATTATTTCACAAATAATTTTATCAACAATTACCATAAATCAAATTGATACAGAACAATAACAATTATTGTTATAAAATAAAAAAATCCAACAAGAAGCATCATCTCTCTGATACCACTGTTAGGAATTATAGACAACATGCACAGCGAAAATAAAAACTATAATTCCTACATCATGATCAAACTTGCTCTTAGATGAAATTCGTGATCAGGAAGTTACCTATAACGTTGCAATAAATTCAGTTTATCTTATCATACCACAGCTGTCCAAGCGTCCAACCTCTAACAGTAATCCATACAGCAAGAACAATCCAAGAACACGAACTTTTCGTAGTGGGATTAGGGTTTTTGTATTATCTTGTGCTAGCAAGTTAATACAGAATGTGTATGTGAATATCGTAGTAACCCGAGACCCTAAAGCGCTCTATTTATAGGTTTCTTACAAAACCCTAGCGCAACCCTAATCTGATTAGGATTCTAGAGCCCATGTACGGTCCGACCCAATTAATCTTATTAATTAAATCAGTCCATTATGTACAAACCCGGTCCAACATTTGATTCTTGTACATTAATTCCAAGAATCTGCATCTGTAAACACCTTTTACCTGTGAAGCCTTTAATGGAATGTTTGATTATGTATAACCTCTTAATCTGCCATTTGATTTTGATGCTGAATAGAATAACCTCAAACCTGGAGTTCCCTTGATGTATTGAAGCACCTTGTATGCAGCCTTCATGTGTGGTTCTTTTGGTTTATCCAAAAATTGACTCAACTTTCCCATAGCATAAGAGATATTCAGCCTTATGATAGTCAAGTATAACATCCTTCCTACAATTCTTCCGTATAAACCAACATCTACCAAATCTGAGCCTTCAACTTTACTTAGCTTTAGGTTAGGCTCCATAGGAACACTAGATGGTTTGCAACCAGTTAAAGACTGCTTAAAGGATTGAATAACCTCTTCATTAGTACCAGCTGTTACAACATCATCAACATACACAAGTAGAACCATAAAATCAGCCCCTGATTTCTTAACAAATAGTGAGTGATCTGTGGCTGACTGTGCAAAGCCATCTTCCAACAATGCCTTAGTAGATTTGGCATTCCATTGCCTCAAAGCCTATTTCAGACCAAATAATGATTTTTACAATTTACAAACAGGATTTTTGAATTCCCCAATCTCCCCTTTAGGGCTATACCCTTAAAGAATAGCCATATACACTTCCTCCTCAAGGTCTCCATGCAAAAATGCATTGTTAATATCTAATTGGTGCAAAAACCAGCCATGCCTAGCAGCTAAAGCTAATAATAATCGCACAGTAACCATTTTGGCCACACGAGCAAAAGTATCAAAGTAATCCACACCCTCCTGTTGGGTATACCTTTTGGTAACTAACCGTGCCTTATATCTTTCCATACTACCATCTGATTTATGTTTTATCTTATAAACCCACTTACAGCCAATGGATTTATGCCCTTTTCGTAGATCAACTATGGTTCAACTACCATTATCCTCTAAGGCTTTAACTCAACTGCCATAACAGTCTCCTACTCAGGTACCCCTGCTGCTTGACTATAAAATTGGGGCTTAAAATATGCAGAAACATTTAATACAGCAGCATGAAAAGTAGGGCTTAGTGTCTAATATGAAAGGAAATCAGAAAGAGGATGAATAGTGGAGGATTGAGAAACAGCATTACAAATATAGTCTTGTAAATATGTTAGTGGTTTAGTGATTCTCTGAGTTCTAAGTAAGGGCTTATCACTAACAGATGTAGGTTGTGGATAAAGAATAGGTGAAGAGGTAATGACATGCTGAGGAGTAATAGAAGGATCTAAGAAATCAGAATTGCCCTATCTTTTATCAAAAGGGAAAATCTGCTCATGAAAGATTGCATCTCTAGAGAGCACTATACTGTCGGTTTCAATATCAAGAAGTTTATAGGCTTTCATTCCAAGTGGATATCCCAACAACACACAAGCCCTAGATCTTGGACTAAACTTGTGTCTACTACTAAGCAAAGTAGATGCATAACACAAACAACCAAAATTCCTTAGATGACCATATAAAGGAGGTTTAGAGTATAATACCTCAAAAGGAGCCTTGTGATCCAGTAAAGTAGAAGGCAGCCTATTGGTTAAATGAGTGGTTGTCAAAACTGCATCCCCCCAAAACTTGAGTGCCAACTTGGACTGAAATAGAAGACTCCTGGCCACATTGAGGATATGTTGATGTTTTATCTCAACCACTGAGTTATGCTCAGGCCTCTCAACACAAGAGAAATAATGTTGCACTACCTCTTGTTGAAAAAATTCTGCAAACTGTAATTCCTTGGCATTATCACTACAGATCCTGTAATCTTCTTGCCAAACTGTGTTTGAATTAGAGCAAAAAATTAAGGAATAATGACATGCACATTTGACTTATGTTTGAGCAAATATAACCAAGTATATCTACTACAATCATCAACTATAGTAAGAACATACTGATGTCTAGTATAAGTATGCTTATGAAAAGGTCCCCAAATATCCAAATGAATAAGTGTAAAAGGTTCATTAGACAACTTGTTATTACAAGTAAAAGGTAATCTCTTTTGCTTTGCTATATTGCATGTTGGACAATGAAAGTCCTTATTCAAACTATTGCTAAACATAAGGGACTTCTCTGGTTGTTGTTTTATTTCAGAGCTGGATAACCAAGTTTGGAGTGCCATAACCTCTTGGTTGATAAAATGCCGGAAGTATGAAATGTTGCTCCTTTCATTCTGTCGTCATTTGTAGAGAAAGTCAAGTAGTATAGATTGCCAATTCTTCTACCCTTCCCAATATGTGAATCCTGAAAATGGCCCTGAATGAGACAACAAGTGGCATTGAAAATCATGAAACAACAAACATCCTCTGTAAGTGCACTGACTGAAACCAAGTTGAACTTAAAAATGGGAACATATAGAACTTTTCTTAAGAGTAAGTCCTCAGTGAGTTTAACATTGCCAACTTTCTTGAGGCCTACACTTTATCCATTAGGTAAACTCACATGTGAAGCAAACATAGAGTCTTCAAATGAAGTGAACCAACTCATGTCATGGCATACGTGGTATGTGGCACCAGTGTCAATAAGACATGCATCACTAGGTACAGGCAAAACTATACCATTAAAATTGGAGGCTGATTGTTGCTGATCTTGTGGACTAGAAGGTGAAGACATTTGCAGCTGGCTAGTGAGATAAGAAATCAATTACTGACACTGATTGGCAGAGAGTTGAGTAATTGAGCTTGTGCTTGTATCTGAAAGTTCCTCTGATGCACTAATAGAGACCTGGTATGCCACTGGTTTATACTGATTGGAAATCCCCTGATTCATGCCACCACTGGGTTTGTCTTTACCTTATTTGTTCCTTGGTTTCCACCCTGGTGGGTGGCCATTCTTCTTATAACAATCTTTTACCTCATGCCTATTGTAACCACGATAGGTACATGTCTTCTTCTCCCTCAGATTAATTGCATTAACTGTCGCAGTAACAACATTTGATGGAAACAATGGTGTATTTACTTGTCTCTGCCTCTCTTCTTGAATAACCAAGGAAAAAACCTCGGTAATATTTGGCAAGGGCTCCATCATCAAAATCTGAGCCCTAATCTGACTGTACAAATCATTGAGTCAGATCAGTAATTGCAAGACATAGTCTTGTTGCTGTGCGTCTACCCAATCTTTCATTCCCCCACAATTGCACACAGGAATATGTCTAAATTCTTTAAACTCATCCCATAAGGTTTTAAGTTTAGTGAAATAACTACTGACATCATTTGAACCTTGTGAAAGTGAACACAAAAGCTGCTTAATTTCAAAAACCCCAGGCCTATTACTCTGATGAAATCTATCATGCAAATCAACCCAAACATCACGTGCAACCTCCATATACATAATGTTTTCTGCAATGTCCTTAGAAAGAGCATGTAGGATCCAAGACATGACCATTGAATTACAGCGTGACCATTGATTGAATAGTGACTAATGAGATTGCAGTGTATGTAAGGTTCCATAAAAAAAAATAGAGTTTATTTTTAGCAATGAAGTCCATTTTCATATCTCAACGCCAAGAATTGTAATTATGCCCTTCAAGTAAAGTCGAAACAAGGCACAAACCTAGGTGATCTCCATTACTCAAGTGGTAAAGATTGTTCTGATCATTTGCACCAGATCCACCAGTTTCGAGTGAGGTGAAGGGATTCACATTGTCGTTGCTAGAATTGTTGTTGAGATTCACCGGATTATGTATAAGAGCTTTTCCTGACGCTGCGCTATTTCGTACCATCGCTGAATCGATCAGCTTAATCAAGTCGAAGCAAGAAACCTAATTCTTCAAGGAATCTACAGATCTAGATATGGATCGCAAGCTCTGATACCATATTGCAAAAGAATAGAATACAAAAAAGAAACTATATGGAGAAGAATGATCTAAATCATTTTTTATATGCAAAAGGAAGAAGCTGGACTTCAAACAACCAGTACTCAAAATCTAGAATTTGGTCAACTGAATAATTTGGGCAGAAAACTAAATAACTAAGTATAGTAACATACTAAGGACTAAGTTGCAACTATTTACAAATACAAAGACTAACTGGTAAAAAACACAAAAATATACTCTTTACAAAATACACATTCTGCAATACATCTTCAAGGATTGTTTAATAATTAAAAAATGATTTATAAAGAAACGATCAACCAGATAAATTAGAAGAAACCTTGGACGATTGTATTACATTTGTCAAAGATTTTCCCAAAACCACCTCTTTTAATGAAATGAAAAAATTTTCTCAAGAGCTATACTACTATTCAACAGAAAGTTACATTCTCCTTCAAATTGGACCCACTCATGAATTCTCATCTTACTTTGTCACTTTACCATTGATTTCCCAGAATCTCTTTTAAGTGTAGAAATTGATGGAGACGATGAATTATTTCTTAAAGCGTATTTGGAAGACCTTTTAGTTTCTTCCCACTCTCTAAAAAGATTTTTTAATTAGCTCAAGTACTATCCTTTAATAATGTAATTCACTTCAAGACCACCAATTGTCAAAGATGGAATTGTGAGTCCAACATTCCAGTTTATTAATATTTATTATGGAAGCTATTAATCGTTCAGACCCATAAGACAGGATGTGATATTCTTGCCACTGAGGATGGTAGAGTATGAATGAAGAATATATGAGTCATGAGTTATAATTGGATATGAACAAAACTTGGACTAAGGCTTTAAGCTTGTCACACAATGAAACAGTGGAATCATATACTGTCACTACATCTCGCTTGAAAATTAAAACCAATTGATTTTAAAAAGGCTAGGATTTTAGACGGAAAAAAGTTACATCTTCAAGCCATCCAAGGACTCGATCACAAGTTCCTGCCAGAAGATCCAAACACAGCAGAATTTGATAACTTTGTGTTCGATGATGATTTTGTGGATTTATATGAAGTCGCTGAAGAAGCCATCAAAAATATGATGGGAAAATGACAAATAGTAAGATAAAAAAAATGTGTATAGTAGCAAGAAAATCTTTGACAAAAATAAAGGAATCGACACTGAGAAAAGACATAGTAGTCGTTCCATTGAATACTCTTCAATTTCCAGAACAAGTTTTAAGAGTTTAGAACATCTACATTGGTATTGTTAAATCCAGTTGTTAATTAACAGCTAAAAAATGTAGTTAACTTTGTTGCTAAAGTTAATAATAATTTTAACAAGGGACAATTGGAGAAATAGGCTAGTTTTGGACCGTGTTATGGAAAAATGGCAAAAAACTTAGGGTTTTGGAAAAATGGCAATTTTGTTGGGTAAAATTACAATTAATCCTTCTTGTAAAAATGGCAAAAACTATTGGATGGTTGTGATTTTGTGTAGTACACCTACATCAATGGTCCAAATTGAATGAGTAACATAAAAACACAATGGGTATTTTGTTTTACACAATGTACACTAATGTTGGAGGGAAACAAAAGAAGGTGGCAACCATCTTCCACCATTGCACAACTTCAAGTATAGCTACACCACCAGGCAAAGCTTCTTGAGGTTTCCACAAATGCAAATGTCATGCAAATGCCCACTCCAATATGTAGTCCTTAAGCGTGACGTGATAAATTAATCTATAATATAGAATACAATGTTTAGAGTATAAGTAAATGTAGAATTTAATTAAATGTAGAATGCTTCTAGCAACCAATGAGTTGTGTTCGTGCTTAGAGCCGCAAAGTAACCCTTAAATGTAGAATACTAAATCTTCGGTGTACAGGAATGTAAAACTTAATTAAATGTAAATTTTTTTCAGCAGCTCAAGTATTGTCGTTAAGCTTATATTAACCCTTAAATGCAGAATACTATATTTAGGTTATACCAAATTGTAGAATCTAGGTAAATGTATAATTTTCCAGCTACTGATGAAATGTCTTTAAACTTAAAGGATTGAAGTAACTCGTTTTTGTATAATTCTACATTTAGGTTGTACAAAATGCAGAATTAAATTAAATGTAGAAATTTTCCAACAACTCAAGTGATGTCGTTAGGCTTAAAGTAACCCTTAAATGTAAAATACTACATTTAGGTTATATAAAATTTTAGAATCTGGGTAAATCTAGAATTTTCCAGCTACTGATGAAATGTCTTTAAACTTAAAAGGTTGAAGTAATGCGTTTTTATATAATTCTACATCTAAGTTGTACAGAATGTAGAATTTAATTAAATATAGAATTTTTCCAGCAACTCAAGTAATGTCGTTTAGCTTAAAGTAACCTTTAAATGTAGAATGCTACATTTAGGTTATACCGAATTGTAGAATCTAGGTAAATGTAGAAATTTCCAGCTATTGATGAGATTTCTTTTAACTTATAGGGTTGAGTAACTCATTTTTGTATAATCCAACATCTAGATTGTACAACAACGTAGAATTAAATTAAATGTAGAACTTTTGTAGCAAGCAATATGATGCCTTAGAGTGGTAACCATATAATACAACTTTTAGGATATATAGGAATTGTAGAATTACATAACATTTATGTTTTTCAGCAAATGATCCATTGTTCCTGTACAATACAATCTTCGACGCATCACGTAAACGTAAAATAATATGAATGAGATGAAGATAAATGAAGAGTTACATTAATTGGAATTCTTCTAGTAATGCATGCATCATGATGGTTAACCTGCAATTTTGATCCCTTATTGTCATTAGCGTATGCATAGTTTACATATGGTATTCATGCGTGCATAGCATCCCACAAGAAAATGTATAATCACAAAAGGCTTGACAAAAGAAGCCATATCGAAGGGGTTAAAGGAGATAGCAGTAGAACAAAAATGGGGAAATAGGCTATTTCTGCAAGAAGTCAATATAAGCTTCCACTAGGCTCTTTTTCAGGGCATGCTCTGCTGTGTAAAGAGTTTTGATATTAACTTTTAGTCCCTTTTCTCTTCGGCCATTTTACAATACCAATAGTGTCACGAACTGATGCCTTTGTGGTTGATCTTGTTACCTTTTTCAGATTGTTAGCTACCTAAGCGTTATCTGTGAGCGTGTAATGGAGGATATAAAGGTAGTGTAGAGAATGATGATCATGACTAAAAATGATAACTCTAGACAACTAAATTTCATTACCAAATCCAATCCAGCAAGTAAAAAAACACAAACCAATCCAGCAAGAAAATTAAAGTTAAGAACACAAACCAGCAATGTCTAGAATTGACGAGTGTGGTAAACTAGAAGTTACATAAAGTAAAGATCAAGTTGGATTAATAACAACACAGAAAAATGATCACAAAAAATGCACACAAATACAATATTAAATACAATTGTAATTACATTTTAAATTGGATTACTAATACTAATACTTTGCACAACAAAACATCATCACTGCATATAATCAGAAAATAGAAACAATAATTTGACAAATTACTCCTGCATTTCTTCCCCATTTGCGCTCATTGTTAACGAGGCGGGTCTCCACGGGATTTGGGTTTTTGAGTATACTTTACAATCACTATGCAAGTGTCTAAAATTGATAAATAAGGTGTTTTAGAAAAAATTAGTTTTTCTGAACCCTTGCAAGGGTAATATACTAGTAACTATATAATGTAAAATTATACATATATTCATTGGATTGCGGTGCTTTAAATAAGGGACGATTATTAAAATGGAGAATTGTACATTTTTTTGGAAAAGGAGAATTCTACATTTGTTCATAAAAGACATATAGAATTTTTTTCAGGAGTGGCAGTGCAACTAGGAAGAAATTGCTAAATGTATAATTCTATATTTTATTTTGTAAATATCACAATTTTAAATTTCTGTAAATATCACAATTTTAAATTTCTTCTACCCGTATTGCCAAAAACTTGAAGATGTGTGATGCTAAAAATGAAAATATAGTGATAAGGGGTAAAAAAAAAATAGTTGCCGTCTCTTTATCAAAGCAATCCCTCATGAAGTTGGATAATTTATTTTTAGAGATTCAAACAAGAGATTGATAGAAATTAAAGAAGAAAAAAGAATTTTTTTTAATACAAAAATATTTTAACCAAATTGTAGAGGATCAAACAAATTTGTTGGGCACTGTTCCCACATTAAGACCAAAATCAAAGAAAATGCCATTACAAGGCACTAAGCCGTAGGTTAATACTCAAACCTACCAATATTGTCCCGAAAACACAAAAACAATAAATCTGAGAAATGAAAATTCACTGATGAAATGAGTTACCAACTTAAATCTTCACAAAATCCGTCAATTAAACAGAGCGCCTTCCTTTGCAATGTTTGGAAATCCCTTCTCAGAAACTCAGTAGTGTTTGACTTCGAGACATCTTCCACAAATGTCAAAAACAAAATTTTTTGTTTCCTCTACAATACCTTGAAATCTCTAGCTTTCTTTCATTAAATATCCAAACGAAGCAGATGAGGGAATTGTTGGAGACATTGATGAGAGAAGATAAGGACTAGCACATGGAAATCCGTTGCAATGTCCAGAGGAACCTTGCTTAACTTGGGCAGAATTTGAAGCGGTAATATACAAAGAGTTGAGGGCTATACAGAAAGAAGAAGGAAGTCACGATGAGGAAGATGATGAATTAGGGATTTTGATACTTTGGGAGATAAATTTTTATGGATAAGGAAAGAAATAAAAAGGACATCTAAATGTAAGATTGATAACAATTCAGGGGTATTTAAGTCCAATTATTTTAATTTCGGCCACCCGTGCAAATGTTATGAGATTTGGCCATTTTTCCAACTCCCACCGCAAAAATGGCCATTTCTTCCAATTTCCTCTTTTAACAACTCATATTGCCAATTATCTTTATTTTTTATATGAGTTATATGTTATGAATTAATTTGATCATGACTCACTCTTGAATTAAAGTTGAAATATATAAAAGTTAATTTAACACTATCAATGTGTTAAAAATTAATAGTTAAATTTATCACGCATACATAAAACTTACCAATTACGAAATTTAACAACACTAATGTTGATGCTCTTATTTTTAAGTGTTGTACACAAATCAATAAATTTATCAAATTAATACCAACTACATATACTCTATAAAAAAAATTCGCACTCCTCAGTATTGCCGGGGGTGGTGTTCACTGGGCTTTCAAAGCATATTTGCACTTAATCCCGTGTTAAAAAAAAAAAAGAATCTTTCTTTATATTTCATAACATATTTTCCTATAAATCTATTTACGTATAAAGCTCTTAAAAACTCTAAAGTAAATCAACAATTTTATACCGTAAAGATTTAATTTCTTTTCCCCTTTTTACAATTTTAATATAACATATGCTAACTCAAAACAAAATGAAATGAAATTGCCTAATAATTTAAAATACTTAATAATCATCAAAAATAAAGTGGAAAAGCTCATATGGCATATTAGAATAATAATAAAGATTATTTGGATGGTTGCAATCTAATCTAATTTTATAAAATTATAAAATCATAGAAAATTAAGAATATACGATATATGATCTAATTGTTTCATCATCATTTACAGATTGTAAAATCAAGGAACGTTATGTCCGAATTCAGAATTTAACAAACGTGGCCATTATACAATAATAATACGAAAAAATTGAAATGATGCGCGTAAGATGCACGTACAAGTCGGGCTTGTTCTTATAAAAAAAAAAAAAAAAAAAAAAGGCGGTTTCTACTCGGCAGGGAAAAGGCGCGTACTAGCCAAAAGCAAGGTTAGTGCTACCGCTAGTAATTTTACTTTACACCATGGGTGCCATCGTCATTTCATTCGAATCTGGTCTTCAAAGGCTGGGCACGGAGAAAAATTATTTTCACAGGAAAAACCAAAAAGTATAGAAAGCGGAACTATTTTAGAGAGGGGGCGAGATAGGGAGTTCGAAGTTTCAGTCCACATTTAATGGCGTTTAGGGTTTTTCAATCGATCCGAATCTGAAGCCCGAACCGTGCCACCTCATAATTTTCACTAGTCTTTTTTGGAAGTATGTTTTGTGGTTTCTCTTTTTCTAAACCCTAATTTAATTTTTAGTTTCTCTGAGTTGTGAGTGCAATTCAATTTGTGCTCTTCGTACTGGGAATTCCACGGACTTCGTTTATAGATTAAGCTTCTTAAATGGGCGCTCAAGACAAGTCGCCAAACGCTAGCAATTCCATGCAGGTCAGTGAAAATTTGGAAGAGATGGAAAAAGCCACTATATTTTAGAATTAATGCTTCTTTTATTGTGATTTGAAATTAGGTTCCTTTTTTTGATGCCGAAGCTATATTTTTATTGGTTCTGGAATTTAATGTTCGAGCCGAAGTTTCTTCCAGAGTTTTATTTGTTATTTTACTGGTGTTTGATTTGAGTTTGGAGAAGTTTTCTTCACTCTTATGGAAGCCTTTGACATTTGAGCTGATAAAAATTCAGCTCTTGCATGCAGATGTTCAAGAGATGGGTGAAATTAATTTTTTTACTTGACCATTAGATATAAGATAGTAGTTTTTTCGTAAATGGGTTTGTATTTTCATATTTATTCTCTCGATTATTCCCTTCTCATTCTGCGATACATTTCTTTTGCTGTCATATTTATTAATTAATTTCATGCTAATAACTTCTTGATTCCCGATAACTACTTTGGTAACTTATTGATCACTCGCTGAGATACTTTTTTAATCGAAATATGATTAGAATAACCAACATCACCAAAATAGATATAATATTTCAGTATTTTTTTAAACGTTATAGTAATATAATTACAATAACCAAATCTTAGTCAAATAGCTATACTATTTTTGCTATTTTTTATTATGTTAGTCTATTGTATTGGTTGAGCTTGATGTGTAATTCAGTGGCGATCACTGGCACATAAAGTATTTCCTCTGGTTGTGGGAATGGGAGGGAGGGGTGAATATGTGCAAAGAATGTGTATGAAATTTTTCCTAAATAATTCCTAAACTAAAAAGATTGTCCATCGTAATGTTGCAATATCTCCTGTGTTGGTCACATCAGTTGTAAATACTTTTTGTGTCAAGAATTTTCTTGTAGTGTCCTTCAACACATGTTCTGCATAGATCTACAAGCAAATGGTTGATTTCCATATATGTGATACTTCTTTCTAAAGTTTAAAACTGAATTATAGCTATGCAACGGTGGCTCCAAAACAAGTGCCGGATGATACTGTAACTTATTATTGATTTTTCATGTTCATATTAAATAGTGCACATGACAGGGTTGGTAAGTCTGTTGTTCGTGCTATCGAGGAAGCATTTGTTATTATGGATATGTATGAGAAGCCATTACAATGCTTGAAGTGCAGTTTAGTAGATAGTTTTGCACCAAGTTTCAGCTGTTAGTCCTTCCTATTCTTGCCATATTCAAGTACAAGCTAGTATAAGACATTCAAGATAATTTCTTGAAGTGTAGGTTACTAGTTGACTATACAATTTGGTTACTTCAAGTTACAAAGGTTGAGCCATAAATTAGAAGCTCAGCACTATACATTAAGTTCTAGAGATCGGTTTAATTGAAACGAGCCATAGTACGTGATTCCATTTTATTATTGTGCAAACATGGATGATAATGAAGTTATTATGAGGGATCTTGTTATAGTAGAAGGTAGAAGTTTCTAATAATCAATGTTCAATTATTGGCCGGAAAGGAGGAATTGAAGGGAACATACTGCAGATTATCAGAGCAAATGGAACGAAATGTGAGGTTCTACAAGGATTTTCTATGAATAAAAGATCCCCTTGAAATAAAAGATGAGGTCTATGCAATATTGGCCTACACTTTTATTGCATTAAGAGTTAAAATGCATGATAAGATGCCTATAAGACGAATGTAATGTAAACCAGAATTCTAGAATGTATGATCATGTTAGATGGTGCATTTTGCACAAGTATAAAGGGCGGAATTTTTCAGAGCTTTGGACTGCAAGCAAAGACGGTTGGCTTCAATGTGTAGTTTATTAAATAAACTTGCTCAATGTGTTTGTAGCTTCACTCAAGATCTGAGAGAATAGTGAAATATGCAGCCCAAATTAGGAGATAATAATGACTAACTTCATTTTTGAAGGAATAAGATTATACCTTTAATGTTACAAATTACAAAATATTTGCAACTCGTGTCACCCACGCTGGAGATAGTGCCAATGGAGGATACCGAACACGTGTTGGAGGACAGCTTATTACACAGATTGATGTCTGAAGGAGAAGAAGAATTGTGTACTGCAACTATAACTGCTTAGTGTTCCCCCACCGCCCGGACCCCCCA
>CAVNYN010272217.1:0-27113 GCA_963692815.1 Nyctanthes arbor-tristis | reverse complement strand
CTTTCCAGCATATGGTAATCTGTTAGATTATACTACCAAATAAGCCAAAGCATGCCCCATTTGCTAAGATGAGACGATTGATCTTTGGTTAAAAAACTGCAAGAAAAATGTGTTCATAGGTCATTGAGCATTTCTCCCGCATGGCCATCTGTATCGAAAGAAGAAAAAATCTTTTCAACGGGAAAACAGAGACTCGAGTTGTCCGCTTGCCGTTAATAGGAAGACAGATTTATGAAAGAGTTAAAGATGCAAATGTTGTGTTTGGTGAAACCTCTAAGCCTTGTCAAAAAGGTTTATGGAAGAAGAGATCGAGATTCTGGGATCTACTATATTGGCAGCACTTGCAGGTTAGACACTGTCTCGATGTGATACACGTAAAGAAGAATGTCTGCGATAGTATCATCGGAACGTTATTGAATATCCTAACAAAGACGAAAGATAATGTCAAAGTTAAAAAAGACATGGTTGAAATAGGAATACAGGACCAGTTGGCACTGTAGGAGTCGGGAAAATGTACATATTTGCCTCATGCATCTATACCTTATCTAAACAAGAGAAAACGAGTTTTTGTAAGTGCCTGAATACTGTTAAGGTTCCATCTGACTATTCATCAAACATCAAGAGGCTTGTCTTGATGAAAAACTTGAAATTGGTTGATATGAAATCCCATGATTGTCATGTCTTAATGTAACATTTTTTGCTAGTTGCAATACAGTATGTTGCCAAAACATGTTAGATATGTCATAACTAATCTCTGTTTCTTCTTCAACAAGATTTGTGGCAAGATAGTTGATCCAAAGGCTTTAGATGCTTTACAGGCTGATGTTGTTATGACTCTATACCAGATAAAAATGTATTTTTCGCCATCATTTTTTGACATTATAGTGCGTTTAATTGTTCATTTGGTGAGAAAAATTAAAATTTGTGGTCCAATGTTCTTGAGGTATATGTACTCGTTTGAGAGATACATGGGTATTCTGAAAGGATACGAGAGAAGTCGATATCGACTGGAAGGCAGTATCATTGAAGGTTATGCTACTGAAGATGCAATTGAATTTTGTACTGATTACCTAGATGTGGTGGAAGCCATTGGTATTCTATGTTAAGGTGACACAATCCTTTAAAAGATGAGTTGTGGTTGAACAATGAACATAATCGCTCATTTATATCATGATTCAAAGATAGAGTTCTCTAGCAGTTGTCACACACGACGAACACCATTACGGAAACAATAAAATGGTTGGCGTATGGGCCGGGAGTGGATGTTTCTTCTTATCAAGGATATGACATTAATGGGTACACATTTTACACAAAATGTCAAGATAATAAGAGCACAATGTAGAACATTGGAGTGACGTTGGTAGTACTGTCACTTGCATATTCTAGTGCAACTGATGCAAGGTTGGGTGATACTGCAATGTCGTATTATGGTGTTATTGAAGAAATTTGGTAATTTGATTACAAGGTTCTTAATGTTCCTCTTTTTCGCTGTAAATGGGTTGAAAACTATCGGGGTGTTCAAGTTGACGAATTGTATTTCACCCTAGTAGACTTTACTTGGACAGGCTATCTTGCTAACCCTTTCATACTTGCATCTCAAGCAAAGAAAGTCTTCTACCTTGTTGATTCTATTGAGCCTAGGTGGTCAGTTGTCCTTGAAGGCAAAAGGCGAATAGTTGGCATTGATAATATTGCTGATGAAGAAGAGTATGATCAGTTTGACGAAACCCTTCCATTCTCAATTGGAGTAGATCACATTCCTACAGGGGATGATAACCTAGAGCCAAATTATCTGCATTCAGATTATGAGGAAGGCCTGTGGATTGATCATCGCTAATGATAACAATGTAGTTGTGTAAGATCATTTAGATTCTGATTTATACATGTCGTGCTAATATCTTGTTATTGGATTGTGACATCTATATGCGAAGTTGATCATTCTGATTTATACACGTATTTTGTATGCATGTAGCCACAACGCGATGGATGATAAAAATGGAAGCAAAAAGAAGCGGATGAGAGATCCTACAACTTGCAAGAAGTTAAAGTAGATGGAGTAGTTGAGTTCGATGAGCTTGGTAGGCCTATCGGCCCGTTTAGTACGTAGTGGGCCAACTACGTGGGGAGTGTGCTATGAATTTATGTGCATATAAGCTACACCAGTTGTCATGAAGTTGAGGATACTCTTAAGGACCTTGTTTCGGAGAATGTCCAGGTATCCATTGAGTGTACATGTATGAATTTGCTAACTTATTTGCATTGTTGTTATAACATTGCTCAATCTTGTTGTTTTGCAGAAGAAATTCAATCTCGAAGATGACAGGTTGAAGCCTATTATTTTGAGAGTAGCTGGAATTAGTTGGAGACGGTTTAAGGCTTCATTAGTGAAAAATTACATCAAAGAGCAGCACAAGAAATATAAAACTCCTTGTGAGCCGTACCCATTCATTACTCCAGACATGTGGAAAAAATTCAAATAGGATCGTGACACTCCAGAGTTTAGGGCAATGAACTTGTAGAATTTTATATTACTTTCACATTGCATGGGTATCTAAATAAAAGTGGTTGTGATGTGACTTTTAAGAGAAAAGCCAAAAGTCAAAGCAGAGTCAAACGTATAACAAGCACCCATACTTTTTAGGATCTACCAGTTATACTCATAGGAGGCTTGGGTGGATTGTTGCAGACCCCCTATCTTCTTCCTCCTCTTGTGGGTCAATTAGCTCAACCATTCAGTCCCAGGATCGCTGTTACGATTGGCTTCGGGCAAGGTTGAAGTTGGGACCCAATGGTAATTATTATATGCCCAACGATGCAACGAAGGCGGTTTATGAGAAAATTATGAGTATAAATCGTACCACTTATTTTTTCATTACATCAACTTACATGCACTTATATATATCTAAAAATTTTTTCAAATAGATAGAAATATAAGAGGATGCCAGAAGTGGAAAATTTGTCCCAAAGAGACACCGGGATATCTTGATGGTTGCTTTTAGCAATGACGAGCACCCTGATTGACTGAGGGGTTGTGGTGGATACGTCACTGTGAGAGACATGTACGACAGACCTGAAGACAAAGTGAAGTGGTGTCGATCGATGATCTTAGACAATTAATAATAGCAGAGGTAGAGGCGAGCATCACTGAACGAGTAAGGAATGAGACCATGACACAGATGCAAGTCCAATTCAATAAGATGCAGTCGCAGATGCATGGAAGTACCACCACATTTTGTTGGCATGGAAATACCTATAGCGGCTAGTCCTTCTGTCAGGCCACTGACCCATAGTAGCCGCCACTCAGTTGATTCCCCGCCATATTATGACATAGAGGTACTTAGTGTTGCGTTGTAATATCTTTGAATGCATTAATTTCGTTTCAATTCTTATAGCTAACATTGTTTTGTTCAATTGTGTTGAATATTCGAAGAAGCCGACCTCGTGTCATCTCGCCCTTGTGTGTGACAGTATAACTAAAATTGTAGAAGCGGGAATGGTTTACCCACCCGAGGTTGGTATGTTGGTGTACAGTCAATAGCTACTGCCCGGTCATTGGAAAGCGTCAGTTGACTCTATAGATCCTGAAGCATTGAACTTGAATCTATCAGTGTCAAATTCATTTCAGCAGTAGTTAGTTGATGTAGCTGAAGGCATTTTTACTCAGTGACCTTTTATCTTAGTGTTGCCACTAGAGGTAATGAATTGAACTTACATAAAAGCTCCTATCGTCATTGTATTTTGCGCTACCTATGTTATGATGGCAATCAAATTGTAACCACAGCTGAAGATAGTGGAGAAATCGCAGGAGATAGTGGAACAATTGGCATCCAAGGAAAAAGGCAAGCAACCAGCGAGTGTTGAACAGCCCACAAGTGTTGAAATCTCTTCGGCACGGCCTAGTCTTGTTGATGTTGCAACATTGGCATCCCTGAGTCTGGTTCTTAAAAAGTTGCACACCGTAGCTGTTAGGTTACCTCTTTCTATAGATTTTATTAACGTGCCGATGGATGTCAAAGTATTTCACACCCCGTCGATAAGGTCAATACAATTCATATTTCGGTCGACAATATCACCGATCTACTCACGATGGGATGGTTAAATGTATATATTTTACAAATTTGGAAAATGTAAGACTTCTTCATTCATATTTAATTACATTATATAATTTTTTATTTACCATTTCACTCCTGATGTAATGTATTTTAGGTACCTACATCATGTATGCGACCAATTTGAGATTACAAATATTGAGTTTTCTTTGTCCATCGATGATTACGGCTGCTAACTTTCAAGTTTGGGAGGGGCAGGGTTTTAACTACATGCTTAGCGCATTTGAAAAGTTGACGGACAAGAAGTTCATTCTAATGTCGTATTATCATAAGTAAAAACTATTATAGATATTAATCTACTTTTTTTTAAACATTCTTTCACTTAATTTGAAATATTTGTGATTAATATATGCAAACTTACATTATTGTAAAATATTGCAAAAACCACTGGTTACTGCTTGTGCTACGCCTTCAGCGTAATGTGGTGTACTACTTGGATTCTCTGACGGATAATAGGCGCGCATTTGATATCAGGGCGGATTTGAGCATGTAAGCAATTATCAATAACTAAGGTTTCATTTGATTTAGATTAGTTTATAATATATTTTTAAATTTGAATTTTTGAGGCATGTGGATTAATTTGATTGGTTAAAAGTCTTTTTGTGTAATTAAGCTTGAGTATATTTAACTTATATACACACACACACACACACATTGCAATTTTAAGGTAGTTAGAATGTTGAGGACGTATGGGAAAATAAGGAAGACCAATCTCATGTGAAGACCAATTAAGGTATGAAAAGTATTATTACATGTTACAGTAACTATATGTTGAAGTTTCAAGTTTTAGTGGTTTAATTGCTAATATTAATTTTCAACTCGTTGGAAATTTTAGTGTGTTCAGCAATCTGGATCCAACGAGTGTGACTATTGTGTAATGAAAAATATGTACGATATAGTCACACAATGTTCTGGTAGTTCAGAATATCTTGAGAAGTTATGAATATTTATCAAAAACTAAGAATTTTCTAAAGATTTATGTATATATTTTATTAATAAAGTAATTATATTACTTTTTGTTTGCTGTAGGCATATAATGTTAGATCGTATAATCAAACGAAGATAGAGGTACTCGAGATATGTGGGCCAAGTACTTTATTGGCTATTGTATATAATCTTTTGTCTTATTTGTTTTGAAATATAGATTATTTATGCATTATACATTTTTATGAAAACATGTACATTTCAAGAGTTAGCTGGTCCACATTATTCCAATGATTCATTAATGACATAATATTTTTGCACAATTTATAACTTACCTTTGACCTTGTTGTTGAATGTAGTTAGACTAATTAGATTGTGATGATTTGGGTAGTAATATAGTAGTTATGATGTTCAGAGTATTTGATTTATATAGTGTTCTAAATTAATTTAATCAATTCTTGGGTTATGTGTTTGTAAGTGTTGGTTCTATTTTTTGTAGTTAGATTAATTGCACGTGTTGGTTATGTTTCTTATTGGCTTTGGATGCTGCGTTTGTTGTTGGATGCTGTGTTTGTTGTTTTACATCTTCTGCAGGGCTACAATAGCTTTCTATGCTGTTGTGTATACTTAAAAAAATATGAAGAGGAGTCGTTTGTTACATAAATACTGACATCTATAGTATAGTTAAAAAATAAATAAATAAAAATAAGCTTTAAACGTTGGTTTTTGATATACAACTGACGCCTAAAACTACTTATACGCGTTGATTCTTACTTAAGAACTGACGTCTAAGGTATATTTTTGCGTTTATTTTTTTAAAGAAATACTATATGTGTCGGTTGTTTACATACAATCGACGTCTTTGGTATACTTTAGGCATTGCCCATAAACTGATGCATATACCAAGACAATTCACGTTGTTACTGATAGCGTAGCCACCAGGACCGACGGTATTGCTCATTACAGCTGACGCTTATTATGTTTTTGTAGTAGTGTGAGTAAATGGCTACGATTTGAAAGTTTGTTACCTACGCTTTTAAAATTTGGTGTGTGCTGGATTGTATTTTAAAATTTAGTAACTATTATGAACTAAAAGGAAAAAATACAGAAAAATAGAGAGAAAATAGAGAACAAATGCAAGAATTGTTTGTATTATTATGAAATCCAAGACCTCTATTTATAGGTACAAGTCTAGGGTTTTGAGGATACAATAGTCATTCACATATAATTAAATAATTTATAACACTCCCACTTGAATGACTAATCTATGCAACAATTGTCTCATTAAAAACCTTATTTGGAGAAAGACCCAACAGGAGAAAAAAACTACCAAACTAAAGAAAAAAGAATGCAATAGATTATAAATAAATTTGGAGCATCCAAGATATTGCCTCATAAAAACTGGTCGAAGGAAAAAGAGTACAAATACTTCTCCTGAATTCGTTTAATAATGATCTCTTTGTATTGAATTATCTCGTCAAATCTTCAATACTCTTCAAGATCTAATATGGAAAAAAACCCTGTGGAAAAAAATTCAAGTGAAAAAAATATATTATTCTTTGATACGCTATTAAAATTACCTCATTAAAAACCTTGCTAGGAAAACCTAATGGGATAAAACCCCAGTGAAGGAAAAAATACAACGCGTATCTTCCTGATCTATATTGACAATCTATACAAGAACTTTTAGTTCTTTATATGTTTCAGATATATCAAATCCTTCGAGGATTATACCATATTTATGATATTTTTATATATTGTCAATTAAATAGAACTTTATATTTTAATTGTACCACCACATATTTAACATAAGTGTCTATCGATATATATATTTTCAAATGATTAGACTGCTGGTCTTCGCATATAGCAATCTATTGGGTTGTACCTTTTCATTTTGGCCAATATTCTATGAAAAATTAATTCATCATTCTCACAATCATTGAGCTCATTAATATTTATTTATCGTTGACAACTATTTCTTATCGATTCTATTTGATTCCCAATGTAGACATAACACTTTGAGATCTTTTTTATTTTACTAATTTCGAGTACCCGAACCTCTTCAAGGGTTTTCTGATTAGTTATGTCTATATACTCTTCTAGAAAATTATGTCTTAATATGACTATCACATAAAATATTTGCTCCATATTTTGTTTTCAGACATTTATTTTGGAATCGACCACATCATATTTTAGGCATGCCATGTAACATCTCACAAAATTTTATAAGCAAATATTCATCACTTTAAAAATGATGTGAAAGTAAATTGAAATTGCGCCAGTTGAAAGGTTATAAGATTATGACAAAGTGATCGAATTGAATTGCATCAATGGTAAAATTACAAGACTTGTCACTTGAATGAATATCAAGAAAAAGAATGTGACAATATAATGTCAAATCGCAAAATTGAGAGTTTCCACTCAATTGAATGACAAAAATTGTAACATAACAATGTAATCATATTTGAAGTATTACAAGAATATTATGCTTATATATGTCAAGAACTAGAACATGATTATTGACAACATGATTGATACTTAGACAATGAATTGGAATTAAAATGTGATTATTGAAAATATATTGATAATGATTGTATAACCACATCAGTTTGCTATTGATAATGTAAACGTTATTTTGACAATGATCGAATAACCGTTTGAAATGTCACAAGAATTCAAAGAATTGTGACTCAGGGAAGCCTAGAGGTAAAGAATGTGGTTATTAGCTAACATTTTGGAAGTTGATAACCCAATTGTAAAACCCTATTAAGTGAAAGGGCTTAAATAACGAGAATCAAAATGTTATGACTTAATCATAAGACAACCCAAAGTATAAAGACTGCTCGGGTAATTTGTCGCCAAATGTACGGCGCCGCATTGCGCCACTTGTCGCGACGTAGTCGGCGGAACTCAAAAGGGATTTAAACATAATTAAGTTCTAACTATTATAAATAAAGGAAGTCTTCCAAGCCCTCCCAACATCCCAACCTCTATTTTCTACCGCCCAAATTCGTCCACAACTCTAGTGAGTAGAAAATCAATCCTAAAAAGCTATCAAAAGCTTAATCTCTCACTTGGAAAAAGCTCCTAACCATATATGGTTAGATCTTAACTTGAAAATTAGTTTTAATTGAGGAATATCAAGGCTTTAAGGGTACTTTTCAACTTGCAATTATTCGAGGAGTATTTAAGGTGTGTAACTAACGCTTTGATTCCCTTTTTATATTTATGATATTTTGATACGATAAACAGGGTTTTAATTGAAGTAGTCCATGAAACAAACATGGATTTGATGCATTGAAAAGAAAGATTGATTTATTGGATTTGAATCACTAGTTGCTCTACCCATCTTGTATTGAATTATTTCCAACACTATGACCTATTCAATGATCCTGGGATAGGAAAGATTAGTGTGGTGTTTGCTTTGAATTAAAACTTCTGTAAGGGTCAACCGAGTTAATTGTGGATCCACTTAATTATACATGGCCATGATTGAGTTGATATTACTCTTGCGCACACCACGGGTAGTAGTTTAACTAGTGATAGGGCCCTCTTGTGCATTGAAAAGTTTTGTGTATTCAATGATCTTCTTGGAAATAAATCTTTCAATTGAAGGATGAATCAAATGGTTTTATTACTCACTGAATACTTCATACTCACTCCTCTTTTACTACAATTTTATAGATGATTGAAGATATAATATTTGAAAGTAAGGCAAGCCATGGGTCGAAGCATACTCGCAAGCGGAAGTAGGGTTTTGCATGTAGTGAAAAACTATTTTTGAAGCAACTACGAAAGCAATTATGAGTTTTATACCTTTTGGTGTCAATAAGTATGCCTACCTATTAATATTACATATATTTTTACGACATGTAATATATATGACGAAATGAATGTGTGGTTTTTGTAATAGTTTGAAATCTATTTATTAAGATAAAGGCTTTCTAAAGACTTGGCATGCTTGGGTAATAAATGGAATATACCTAATAATATAACTTGTGTATTCCTTGCATTTTACTGTAAAACCTAGTTCTAATGATTTCTAAAAGTTAACAACTTGCTAGGTTAAATAACTTGTTGAGTTCTTGAGAAATTGAGTTGCAATGATTCTTTAAGAAATAACAACTTGTTAGTTTAAGTAATTAACTTTATCAAGTCAAAAGTTATTTGTTTGTTTTGTACGCCTCGTCCCTCCTATTTATATCAAAGCTTCAGCTATATACTTTGTTAATTAATATAAGATATTCAAAAATCTTGTAAATTAGCGGGGTCATGACATGCCATTAATATCTCAAATACTCTTATAAGAATTTATATCAATCTAAGTGGAGCCTTTAATTTGGTATATACTATTAGTAACCATATAGTCAATAATATGAAATGCAAACTATCTTGAAAACTTCATGTTTACGTTATACTATGAAAGGATCATAGACTCGCATTTCATATATTTTTTATCAACTATCAATTCCTCCTCCTAATACTGAGAAGACTAAGCGAATTAATCAACAATCGACAATCCATGTTGTAACATATCATCTTTTGAGGATGAAAATTAAATGTTATGTAAAGGTTTCAAGCCAGAACGTGTATTCTCAGCATTCGAGAATGCCCATTTCAATTATTTAGTAGCGCAATTATACATAAATTGCATTTCCAATCTTCAGCAAAGGGAGATTTATGACTGTAAGCCAACTATAAAGAAGGTATCATATTATAAATTTTATATGGTATATTAAAAAAATTATATTACAAGTGAAATATTAGTTTTACTTAATATTGTTCTCATAAAATAGTATAGCAAATCGCTTGAGGCATTTAACAAAATTATTTTCCTAACCATAGACAATAAGATATCCCCATCAAATGTGAGCATAACTTACTTGGGAAATAAAATTCACTAGCAAGACAAACGTATCTTTATTTTATATCTAAAATTTGCTCACAATTAGTTAATTCAACAAATAATCTCACAAACTTCAGGTTATAAGTTATATTGCACATGTGACCTCTAGTGGATCCAAATCATAAATATTTAGATGGTCTACATGAAAGGTAAGTGGACCTATAGTTCACCCTTAAATATTTTCTAGATACCTTTGGAAACTTAATTCCAAATTTAGCTAGTGATATTTTAGTAATATATTTACCTTGAGAACAAGCAATACATTAGTTTTGAAGAATCTCCAAGTTCTTTAAACTATTCTCCATATTTTAATTATTAATTAAACTGGAATGATCTAACCAGTTATGCCAAATAAAATACTCTAAAAATTGAACTTCTTGTTTAATATGTAACAAGTAAATTTGTATCAATACTCTATAGTCCAAGTTAAGATAATTAACATGAATTCACTCTTATGAAGTTTCAAATAATAATTGAACTTCTGGTTCAATTTAATAAAATCTGCTAGATTCAATATGATTGTCCATAAATTAACATATCGTTTTCAAGATTTGAAATCAATTTGGAAAATCACTATATTTACTATAATATTACCTGTGATATTTGTCGAGATTTGTACTGTGAATACAATAAAATATTCTTTTACAAGATATATTTATGAAATCATCAGGATTTCAAATATAAATTTTATGAATATTGAATCAATTGAAATCATAGAATCATCAGGATTCTATATTCTTACATAATACTCATAACAATCTTATTTGTCAAGAACAATAAATTACTATTTCAATTTAGATTCATATAAATCTACTCTTTTGGAGTAATATCAATTAAGCTATTACTTTTTCAAGAGCAATAGTCTAACATTATTTAAATTTCAAAAAAATGAATCATTGAAATATTAAACGTAATATAATTTTTCACGTTGTGATATTCAACTAGAATATAAATGTATTGTGTATTTGTCCATAAAAACACAATAATGAATCTCACATATTTTGGTCTTCGAGAGCACAAGATATTCAACTAAAATATTATATTTTTATGGTATTCCTACAAGAAATCTAATAGATTACACATTTCATAACTCTCCTAAAGCCTATCGTATTCTTCTAGAATATGAGATATGATTGTGAATCTTTCTAAAAAAAAAATCATAATATATCATAATAAACTTCTAGATTATTAATGAATTTGAGATATTTTTCTTTTTTTTCCTCCAAGTAATCACAATAATAATAGGAACAAAATTATACTTATTCAAGATATACAATAAAATCCAAAATAATAATATTCAAGATCATTATTAGAATACTAAAGGCGGTAATTCTTAAGAAAATACAATCAATAATATTTTATTTTCTAATATATTAGACCTTTGAAGAGTAAATCTATTTTATCTATAATAATCTTCAGGATCATAGATAGATTTCTGAAATTATAAATTTTCACAAAAATATAACAAATATAAATTGATAATTTACTAATAAATTAAACAATCATATAATATACTTCAATTAAAATATAATAATTTAGATATCCTAACATAACTAATTATCTAAAATAAGCATAACCAATAAAGTGGTAAGGGCATATGAATTTCATTTAATAAACTCACTCATTTACTCTATCAGTGTATGAGATAGGTGACAATGAAAGAAGAATGATAAGATAAAATTTTTATAGTATTCAAAGCCATAAAAACATCTTTTGATCATAATTCACATAGACAAAACTCATCTACAGTTTAGATTTAAATGAAATCTTCTGAATTTCATAAAAGATCTTTAAGAGTAACCCCCAAGATTAATTTACTACATATAATTTATACAAAATTTACTTTTTACGGGTATACTCAATCTAAATTTTTGCTCTCTATGAGCAATACATTTCATACTAAATCATTTAGATTACTACTGCTGTTGGAGTAGTTCAATAATCTTCTAGAATGTAAAAATTTGTAACAATTTGTTCTTCTAGAACAAATAGTATTATTTCATAGTACTAGTGTTAATGTGATTCTCCAAGAATAATCAATAAATTGTTTAACTAAGTTTAACTCATACTACGACCTGCAACTAGCTTTCCTCCGATGTTGAGCTTTATGATCAAATGCTAAGCTACTTTCAAGGCATTTTCTCCACCACCCGAAATGTGTCTATGCCAAATGTCATCACCCAGCACATTGAGGAATGAGTTATAGAGGAGTAGAATGAGTAGTTGCTTGCCCTTTTTACAGAGGATGATGTGGGAATTGCTCTTTTTCAGATATATCCGGACAAATCACCTAGCATTGATGGTATGAATCCTAAATTCTTTCAACATTTCTAGAGTATCGTTGGTCATGATGTTACTTCTACATGCTTGAATGCGTTGAATAGTTGTAGTATTCCTGCTTAGTTGAATGTCATGGCTATTGCTCTTATTCCCAAAAAACAGAATCCGGAAACTATGAGTGATCTCCATCCTATTTCTTTGTGTACGGTGGTATATAAAATTATTGCCAAAGTGCTTGCTAATCACCTTGAAAGTATTTTGCCTTTGATTGTTTCTGAGACTCAGTGTGCCTTCGTCTCTGGGCAGCTCAATACTGACTATATCTTGATTGTTTTTGAGATTATGCACTACTTAAAGCGTAAAACTCAAGGCAAGGAGGGGTACGCAGCATTGAAGATTGATATTAGTAAAGCTTATGATAGGCTGGAGTGGGGTTTTCTGGAGGGAGTCATGACCAGTATGGGTTTCTCACGTTGATGGATTGATCTTATGCTTATATGTGTTTTCTCTGTTAGATATTATGTTTTGCACAATGGTTATGAAGTAGGGCCATCACACCTGAATGGGAGGTGAGGAAGGGTTGTCCTCTGTCACCCTATCTCTTTATCCTTTGCACTGAGGGACTGTCCAATTTCTTGAGGCGAAAGGTGGAAGCTGGGTTGCTTCATGGGTATAAGGTTGCCAGAGGTGCGCCTTCTATTTCTCACTTATTCTTTCTGATGATAGCCTATTTTTCTTCAGAGCTAATATGTAGGAAGTGATGATTATCAAGGAAGTTTTGCATGCATATGAGGTTGAATCTGGCCAGTTGATAAATTTCCGAAAGTCTTTGCTCTTGTTTAGCTCTAATGTCCCTAGTAATCATCGGGCTGGAATCTGTATTTCTTTAGGTGTGGGTGCCGCAGCGGGTCATGAGTTCTATCTTGGGTTAACTTCTTTGTTGGGTAGGAAGAAGAAGGAGATTCTCTCTTTCATTAAGGATAGGGTTTGGCAACGATTGAATGGTTGGAAGGAGAAATCCTTATCATGGGCTGGAAAGGAAATCCTATTAAAATCAGTGGCTCAGACTCTCTATAACTATGCTATGAGTGTGTTTTTGCTTCCGATTGACCTCTGTGGAGAAATTGAACGAGCCATGAATGCTTTCTGGTAGAAAGGTAACAAGGGGACAGCAAATAGTATCTCATAGATACGGCAGGAAAGGCTTTGTTATCAAAAAAAACTGTGGCTGGTTAGGTTTCAAATAGCTTCATGAGATGAATATGGCCCTCCTCAGAAAGCAAGGCTAGAAGTTTCTTGTGGATAAGTTTCTTTGGTAAAGGGGGCTACTGCAAGGGTTTGGAGGGACCCATGGTTATATGCTGGAAATGATGGATAAGTTTCTTCTTATATGATCCTGGATGGTGAAAATATTAAAGTAAACCAGCTCATGCTACTTGGAGTTCGTAGGTGGGACATGGCATTATTCAGGATCTATTCCATGATACAGATAGAAGCTGTATTTTATAAGTGTCGCTTAGGTTGAATAAGGGTCAGGACAAATTGTATTGGAAACCTAAGGCCAAAGGAGTGTATTCAGTTAAAAATGCATATCAATTGGCTCATACTATGAGTGGCGGCGATCAATTTCCACTGACCAGCCGTCTTTAGAGCTTTATCTGGGACCTTAAGGTGCCTCCAAAGGTAAAGAATTTTCTTTGGAGAGTGTTTCTTGAAGTTCGCCCAACACTAGACCAGTTGCGGTAGTGGAGAATCAATATTGAGGGCCAGTGTCCAGTTTGTCTAGAGGGGTCTGAAACAACTTTGCATTGTCTAGTGGACTGCTCCAGGCGAGTATGGACAACATCTTTAGTGATTTTCCCGCGCCATAATGTGCATAATTTTAAAGATTGGTTGCTGACCTCTTTTGGCAATTGTGATCTAGATGCGAGGGAGAGGATGTCAATGCTTTGTTAGGAACATTGGCATAATAGAAATAAGGTTGTGTGGCAAAGATGATCTCTCCTGCCTCTTCATGTGATTTCTTTGGCTAATATCTTGCATAACCAATGGAAGGAGGCTCGGATTTCGCATCCTCAGGACATGACTGTTTCTGCCCCGTCCACTCAACACTGGCAACGACCGGCTACTGGAGCTCTCAAGGTTAATGTGGACGCTGCTACTTTTGCTAGCTAGAATAGAGTAGGGATTGGGTTGATTTTGAAAGATGAGACATGTTCTTTCTTGGGGGCCAAGACAATTCGGTTGGATGGCTTATATGAGGCGAAGATGGCTGAACTGATGGGAGTTCGTGACGCCTTATTTTGGGTTAAAGAGATGTAGTTAACACGTGTTACTGTTGAGATAGATGCACCAGTCGTCTATGAAGCCATTTGTTCCACTTATGTTGATTTATCCCCTTTTGGCTTAGTCTTTGATGATTGTAAGCTTTTGATTTTAGAACTCGATGGTATAAGGTTCAGTTGTGTTAGACGATCTGCTAACCAGGTTGCTCATACGCTTGTTAGAGTGGCTGGTTCTATACCAGGTCCTAGTTTGTTATTTCATTCGCCCCTAGTATTATTGCTGATGTACTTAACTCTGATTCCATTAATGAATAAAATTTCTCCTTTCAAAAAAATAAATAAATAAATAAATAAACATTGTTACTTCTGGAACAATAACTAAATATTCGTCAGAAATTTTTAGCATAGATCTTTTATATCATTGTTATCCAAAAATAAGTAATAATTAGCTAAAATATAACAATAAATTGTGTAAATTCAAGAGCATAATATATTGCTCTTTTTGGAATTTATTTAGACTATTACTACTTCAAGAGCAATAATTTAAAATATTAAAGCCAGACAGGGACGGACTCATGATTTTGTATATAACCGAGCTAGATTCAGAGGAAAAAAACTACTATAAATTTTTGGAAATGAAATTGCACCAAAAATGTTAGAATACATAAAAATTTTTAAAAAAATTGACATAGTCTCCTTTGTAAATTATTTTAAACCAAACTTGAAATAAAATATAATAATATTATCTCAAATGCACAAATCGCAAGCATATATAATAATTTTAACCACTATTTATCCATTAATAGCAAACAAAAACAAATAGATATTGTAGCACAAAAGATAAAAGAGTCCCCATTCTCCTAGATGCATCATAACATAGACAACAAGTAAGCTATAATTTATTTTTGGTATTGGGCTAACTAGATATGTCTACAAATTGCTTCCTGTTTTGCATTTATTTTGGGCCAATAAAACTTAGATTTATTTTTGGTATTGGGCTAACTAAAGAATTAAAAAAAAAGTTTGAGTTTGAGTTTTGGGCTAGACCAAGCTAACTTCTTTTGAGCTACTTAAGAATTATATTTGGGCCTTTTTAAAAAAAAATTAGGCTGCACCAAGCTGAAGCTCGGTCTGGGCCATAAATGGGTCTGTCCTTGAAGTTAGGTAAATTAATAACTATATCTGGTATGAATTATTTTTGAGGAGCAAGTAATACTCTGCAGGAATATTATAATTGGTTGTACTATTTCAAGAGCAACAACATATAATACAATATTATCTACTAAACAATAAGTAATATACACATATAACAAACAAATTATATGATTAATGATTAAAATAATAACAATGAGAATAAAAGAGTATCTAATAGAATACAAAAAAATAATAAAAAAATAAAAACTGTGTTTCTTCAGGAGCACAAATTACAATCTTCTTGTAGAATATCGAATATTGGTTGTTTCTTCAAGAAACAACAATCAACAATAAATCTCATTATGTCTTGCTCTTTATGAGCAAATTAAATTTTTCTAGAATATTTTTAGTAAGAAATAAAGTTGTAACTTTTTAGTAATCACAACAAATATCTTATCAAATATTTTATTCAATTGTTTATAAGGAAACAAATTGTGTTTCTTTATCATATGATAATTGTTGACATATCTCAAGACTCCTTTAATATCATTATTCATATGCATATATTTTTCAAGAATATTTAATATCAAAAGAAATTTTTAATTCTTCCAGAATTTATACATAATAATTTTCAAGATTATTAATGTGATAGAATGTTACACCCCCATAAATATCAATATATTAATTATAACATATGGAATAATCATGTGAAATTCAAAACTTTATCCAATAAATAACGTATCAATTACGATACATGAATCTATATAAGTTTATCATATCGTGACTAAAATATAATAAATAATGATAAAAGTGAGGTAAATTGTGGGTTTCATATTTACATTTATCTATAATAGACCGCCATAATTATTTCAGGAAAGGAATCAATTAAGAGAGAATTTATGATCTCCTTCATATGGAGAACAAAAGAGTATTTATGACATAAATGATTGGACGCTGAAAATTCATTGAAATTGAATATTAGCAATCCCCAATAAAATAAATATTGTGATCTAATTATATAAATCCCTTTTAATCAAAATTCGGGAAATACATGTAGAATCAACTATCTCAATAAATCAAGAATTTTCTTGGAAAATCTATAATTATAAAAATATGGAAGGAATCTTACCATTAAATTAGTAGACCGTTCTATGGATATCTTAGAAATATATTTCCATTAAATTGGTAGATTATTTCACGAACTAAATTGGAATCCATCTCACCATTATATTGGAAGAAGATTCCGATAAGATGATATGTAAATATTAAAATAAAAAATAAATAAATCGTCTTTTATGCCAAGAAGAAATTCAATCCCTTGACACTCGACTTTTTGAAGGAAAATCATATTATTATGATTTCATTCATGATTTATCGGAAAATCGGAAAAAACACAATGCAAAATAATTGAAGAACAAATCGTGCTGATAACGTTTTACGAACTAAAAGGAAAAATACAGAAAAATAGAGAGAAAATAGAGAACAAATCTAAAAACTGTGTATTACTATGAAATTTAAGACTCCTATTTATAAGTATAAGTCTAGAGTTTTGAGGATACAATAGTCATTCAAATATAATTAAATAATTTACAACAGTAAGTAAGTAGCTACACTTTTAAAATTCAGTGAATGTTTATTAAATTCACTTCTAAATTTATTAAGTAAAGTTAGTCTAGCAAACAGAGTTATTGAAGTGGTGTATGATAGATAATAATGTTGAAAGTTTGATGAGTATTAGGGCTTGTTTGGCATCTATTATAATCAATTCGTTTATAATATATTTTGAATTTTAAATTTCTTTTGACACTTGTCATTTTGTCCTATTAACACATCATACATCTATCACATTAAATAATAATTTTTCACTTTTCAATAAAATTTAACCAATCAAAATAAGACAAGTGTCTCAAAAATTTAAATTTCGAAATATATTATAAACCAATCTAATTATAAACGATACCAAACGGACCCTTAATTTATTTTTTATTGTAAAATGAATCAGGGGTTGCAATTTGAAAGTTGGGGACTGTTTATTAAAAATTTGGCAGTCAACGTTCATCTTTCTTTTCTGTTACAATCTTTTTTCTCCTCCTCCATTCGCGGCGGTAGTAGATACTGATTTATGTACCATCGCCGATGCCGCGACCCGTGATCGACCCCAAAGTCCGGCAAGTCGGGTTCTTCGCACCCGATGCTGCACCTCACGACTCTGTAACGGGTTCACCACCGCCGACCACTGCTTCCCCTCCCGGCTCCGACATTCCCTCCCCCGGCCACTCCTTGTTCCCCGTCATGATTCCTCTGCCACGACACCTCACTTCTGACCACGCTCCATTCTCGCCTCTCCGCCTTGGTGGCCACGACTCCTACCTCCCGGTCGGTTCTGAATTCTCATCCCCTACGGCTACTTCGGACTTGTTTGAGGACAACTTCTCTACTGATACAGTTTGGGTCTTCAGTGGAAATTCCGGTAAAATTGACACTTCACTGCCCGCAGGTGGTTTCAGTAAGGCCGCAACGCAACAAAATACTCATTCTCCAGGTGGTTTGACTGCCATCCACATGCCTCCGGGTATTACAGGTAAATGTTCTTTTTCCAGATTTTTTTTATCTGCTTTATTTCTTCTGGTTTCAAAGTGAATTACTGAAGCAGCTTATTTAGCTTTTTTTTTTTTTTTAAGTTTTTCTTTTTATATTTGAGCAAATTAATTTGAAATTTGGGTCTGGTTAGAAGTTGAATTAGATGAAGGACCAGCAATACAGTTGCAGAAACAGAGACCTCCAGCTAGTTCAACGCCGTTAAAGGAGAAAACAACAAAGGCTGAAAGGCGTGCTCTTCAGGAGGCTCAGCGAGCCGCCAAAGCTGCTGCCGAAGGTACTTTTCCTGTTTTATGGATAATTCTAGTTCTAGTTACTGTGGTATCGAATTTAAGTTGATGCTTGGTCTATTAGTTTGCCTCGCAAGGCAATTAATATGCTTGCGAAATTTTTTTCCCTGGTAGTGTTGTGATCTGTAATTTCATGGCGTCCAGATCCAGTGCTTTGTATGAGTAATTTGTTTTGGATTGTGTTTTGAATCTCAAAACCTCAGATTCTTATATTCTTTGAGAACTAATTATCCAAAGAAATGCAGATTATGGATCTGAAAATTGTTTTGAGTACTTCATTTTCCATTAAAGCATTTTTAATGACTGTCTCTGCAGAATATTGAATTTCGGTGTTGGTGCAACAGTGTGTGTCCAGGAGTTCACAATTTTGATGGATTTTAGTGACACCAAGTATTCATTTCATTGGCTATTTAATTTTTCACATGTATAAATGCTTTAGTGCTACCCTTGCATTTGCAAGATACCTCCTGCATTGTTTTCATGCATCTCTGTATGCTTTAAACCTGTAAGTTATTTTCAATCCAATGACTGAGAAGTCTTTGCAATTATGCTTAGCTCATACTTGAATGGATACTGTGGTGTGCACATGTTAACTCCATTTGACCAGCGGCAAAAAGGATTTTCTTCTTTTTTCTCCTTTCATATCTCGTCTCCTTTATTTGGGGATAAGTAATGGAAAAATATTATCACCTGGCATTTGTTTGGATTAATTGACTACATTTTTGGAATCTGCATTCTGCCCTTGATGTGTTTCGGTAGTGTATCTATCTGAATGTTTAGGTTTATATTTATCCAGCTGCTGGAAGTAAGAAGTCTGTTGCTGCTTCCAGGGTAGCCAGTTCTACCAATGCAAATCGAGCAAAAGTTGTGGAGGCTCCTAAACAAAAGAAAGATAGCTCTCCAATTGCTACTACGGAGAAAAGAGGTGGTGACGATCAAAGAGATAAGGATAAGAAGAAAGATGTTCCTCAACCACGGACGCAGTTTGATGATGAGGACCGAGTTGAGAAGGCAAAGAAGCGCTCGATGGTGAAACAAACTAAAGCTCGGGACAGAGTTGAGCTATTTAGGCATCTACCTCAACATGAACATGGCACACAGCTACTGGACCTTGAATCAAAATTCTTTCAACTTGATTCCATTCATCCTACAGTCTACGAGGTAGATTCTTTGATACTTGTTCTCTCTCACTAACATTTATTCAATTAGGGCACGTGTTATTTGGGGTGAGAATCTCCCACGTAAGACATTTTTGTTACAATTTTTTAATTATGGTCATTAAGCTGAAGTCAACTATTGGATACATGGTCTATAAATGAAATATCGTCCAGGAATTGTGCGGCTGACTGCGTTTTCAGGTATTTTAAAAATCAGCTAACACTCTCTTTCCTTGTACAGTCTTCCTGTAATGTGTTGTATATTTGATGTCAGGTTGGGATGAGGTTTTTAACTGGGGATATATCTGGTGGTAATGCTCGTTGTGTTGCAATGCTTTTGGCGTTTAAGGAGTCAATCAAAGATTACACTACTCCACTGGAGAAAATTCTTAATAGGGACTTGGCTACAAAGATAAATGGTTATATATCGTTTTTGATTGAGTGCAGACCCCTATCTATTAGCATGGGGAATGCACTGAGGTTTCTTAAACCCCGGATTGGTAAATTACCTTTGGCCCTGTCCGATTCAGAAGCAAAAGACAGTCTTCTCTCAGATATCAACCGTTTCATAAGTGAGAAGATAATTCTGGCAGATGAAGTCATTATGAGGCACGCTGTAACAAAAATCAGGGATGGTGATGTTCTTCTCACATATGGATCATCCTCCGCTGTAGAAATGACATTCTTGTGTGCTCATGAGCTTGGCAAAAAGTTCCGAGTTGTGATTGTTGATGCACGTCCAAAGTTTGAAGGGAGGATGCTGCTTCGTAGGCTGGTGGGAAAGGGTATCAATTGTACATATACTTGCATAAATGCTATTTCTTATGTTATGCATGAAGTTACTCGAGTTTTTTTGGGTGCTTCATCGGTGTTGTCCAATGGAACTGTTTACTCAAGGGTAGGCACTGCATGTGTTGCTATGGTTGCACACCAGTTCCGCGTTCCAGTTTTATTATGCTGTGAATCATATAAGTTTCATAAACAGGTTCTACTAGATTCAATTTGCTTCAATGAACTTGGTAAGAATACTTTAATTTTCAATCAAAGTGAGACATTTTCATTAGATACCGTGTATCCTGCTTCTAGCATTCAGATATTCTAATGGGGTATTGCAGGTGATCCTGGCGCTATTGCAAGGGTTTCTGGTAAAGCGGATATCAATTATTTGTATGATTGGGCCAGTAGCAAAAACCTCCAACTTTTGAATTTGACGTAAGCTGCCTATTTGATTGTGCAGGCTTTGATGTAAGCTGCCTATTTGATTGTGCAGGCTTTACCTTGTATTTTGCACACTAAAAGTTTGATTTTTCATTGTTACAGTTATGACGCAACACCGTCAGACTATATTTCTATGATCATCACAGAATATGGGATGGTAAGTTGAAGCAGGGTTTATATATATCATCATATTCTGCCAGTAGGTTTAACATTGTTACTTTGATCAAAACTTCAGTATGAGTAACTCCAAGTTATCGTGATTCTGATGTAAAAGTTGCATAATATTGGTTACCACAACCCTAGATATCCTTTTTATCCATAAAGTGGAAAGTGTCTATATTCTAACCTTTTTCGTTTCAAGACCTCATTGCACATCAAAAGAATAAAAGACGAATTAGCCTTACTCCAGCCATCAGTTAAGGTAGTGGCCAACTTGCAGCATAGTTGGCGAGTAAGGGAGGCTTGATGAGTAAACTAAAGTCTGAGGTACTTTAAGCCTTTGTTAGCTCAGTGAATGCATTATAGAACATTTATCCTGGTCTGAGCTCTGCATTTATTTAAGATGATTCATTTCTTTTTGAAGTTGGCAATCATAACTTTTCGTATTATGGAGCCCCTTTCATTCTGAGAATTAACAAAAAATATGTTTATTTAAGAATCAGTTAATAGTTTGTTAAGATTTTATGTGTTTCTTGACCTTCATTTGGCCTGTTCAGTCAACTGCTTACTGTTACATGTTTGTTGCAATATGTGTGTAGGTCCCTCCAACTAGTGTTCCTGTTATTATCCGAGAATATTGCGAAGAACATTTATGGATATAGAGATGTAAAATACAAAGTATACTGCTTTGCTCGTCTTCTTTCCCCTCATACCTGAATGACCAACGAGAAAGCAGTTTCGAGAACTCTGCTGCAACATCATACATTTTATTCTCTTTAGATCTTTCCTTAATGGTGACTTCTTGTTTTTGTTCTAAATCTTGGCTGGCCAGTGAAGAGTGTGAATCGTTTGCCTCTCCGGGCGGTTCTGCTTACTTAATAGTTACATATCTCCGTATAAATATCAAACTGGGCAATGTTTTAGAAGGACAGATTAGATTTCTGTAAATTTTAAAGCAAACGAGCAATTTATGTGAGTAAAGATTCATCGCATGAGCGTCATATACCTAGCTTGCTTTATTCTAGTTCCTCAATGAGAGAAGGCATGAGGCACGTGGAAACACTGTAGGCGACCTTGTTTGTTCCAATTGGAAATGAAACAAACTAAAATCCAAAATTTAAATAAACACTTAAAGAAATTTGATCTGTTCTCTATAAATCTGGCAATCAAACATGACACGAAATTTTATCAAGTTCAATCTTGTCACATCTCTCCCTAAAAGAATGATAAAAAACTGACTAGTCTGCAGATCCTCTGAGAATATCACCCTTGCCGTACAGAGGAGAGAGAACAGCGAGTATAACAAAACCACCCAAAACAACTATTAACATGCCAAGAGAGTTCACCAATAGTGCCTCGAATGAATAGCGTGATATTACATTGTTTGTCTGAAGAAACGTTGCTTTTTCCAGAATGCCGGTGGTACATGTAGCAACAGCTAGAGCATAGACGTAAGCACCAAAAAATACGTGCCAACCCTGCTATTCCTTGAGCCACCGGGATACCAAAATGTTGCAAATCCAGCAGCCCACTGCTCAATTAATTATTAACAAATTCAATCTGATGCAATCTGAGAAACTACCTTATCTATTGAGTGTAGAATATGGCGACATTGAAAGTAGGGGTCAAAAGGAATACCTGAATTCCAAACAAGAAGAGGCATGCCAAGCCTAGCCATGAGTGAAGGCTATAGAAGTTGTCAATGCCTTTATCATTATGAAACTTCAAAGCAGCCCATACGCCAACGATGCTCAAAAAGAAAGCCAGGCATTGCAATGAGAGATGAACAAATTTTTTGAAGTTTTTTGTTCCTGAGATGGTCTTGTACGCCAGCATGGCTGCAGAAATCCATACCAGAAAATTATATTAACCATAATTCTGAAAAGCTAGCAGTCTAGGCAATTATGATAACAGATAATAAAAATAGCATGTTGAAACAAAATACATCAAATGAAAAATACAGAATTCACCATCTGTACATGAACCGCGATGCCCAAGGCAGGTTCATTAATAACTTAAAAATTGCAGTAGGAAAAGGTGGAGCCACAAAAAAAAAAATGAAAATCAATCATAGAAAACATACAAATAGAGTTGATCAATTTTACATGAACTGCTATGCCCTTAGAATAACCGATGACTTACAAAACAGACTTGGAAAAGATGGACAAATTAGTTAGAGCAAGCAGGCTTTGTGGGATTTCTAATTTCAAAAGATTGAGAATTGGTCTATTTAAGATTGGAATTGGGGTGGAATTAATTGTGCACACATCATATTACTTGCATGACCAGACATCTGTACATTAGAACACCAAAATTTCATAGAGCATAGCCAATGAAATAAATAAGCATTATTTTCATACAATCGAATATTGAGAGACGCTGAAACAGTTTTCTACAAAGTAAATTTAGCAAAAGAGATATAGATTAATCATTCAAGTATAGTTTAATTTCACAGATCACTTCTTATTCTTTCTGTTTCTTGCACACCAAAGTCATGGAGAACTAGAAAGTAGGAGCCCGGCGGTCCTCAAGTTCCCTTAGATTATTCAAAGATCTTGAGATAAATTCATCTGCAGTTTGGGTCCTAATGAGAAGTTTCAATGATTTCCAGAAGCTATTAGGAACAAGTACCATCAGGGCAATAAATCAGTACCTTTTTGAAGGAAAATACTACTCTGGAGGAGGTCAAGAAAATTGGAAATGGCGGTTAAGGTCAATGATTTAGATAAACTGAACTTCCATTCCTGATCATCACAACTAAAATATTTCGGTGTATCACATTTATTCACTAAAACGTTTTGAGAGTGAAAGAATATGACTCAAGGTTCCATGCCATAAAAAACATAATCCGCACATGCCACCATAGGTATAAACTATCATATCCACCAAATCCATTATGGTGCTATTAACTTAGAAGGTCAGCTAAATGACTAATACTTATTATCAGGTTAGTGGTTACTATTTACTAAGTCTAATGCTCAGACTGTTTCGGTGATCTGTCTTGTGATTTCTGCATGCATAACTCATTAAAGATCTTATCATAGGAAAGGAATGAGCCTAGCATTTTTTCCCCAAAAAATCAAACACCAGAAGGTGCAAATGGTTTGCCGAGTTCATCTCACTGAAGACCAAAATGTGAAGCAAAAATATGTACATGGAATCTCAGGGCTACAGGGGTAATGAAGGTATTTAAAAAATTCCAATATAACCTGTACACATAAATGAAATGCCTATCTACGATTTTTCGTAGCCAATCCTAGAGGGTATAAAGGAGTATCACCGCAGGTTAATAGCAAGCTATAAATTTTGTGAAATCTAACTATCTGAATCCTAAAAAGCAATCATGAAGAATGTATAAAGAACCTCAAGTAAATCGCCCAACTTTTCCGCTACCTTTATTTTAATAAAAATTAAAAAAAATAGAAAGGAGAAGGACCAAGGGAACGGGGTGGTGTCAAGTTTTCAAGCGATCTAAAGTCCAGAATGTTTAAATGCAATATTGATGATAAAATGGGAACTGACCAAAATCCAAATGTCTCACATTGTATCCGTACCTTCACCATTCAGAAGTACAAGGCTAATCACCATTAAAACAGGATGGACCTACATAATCCATTAAACACATGATCAACTCCAATCATACGAAAAAGAAAAAACAAAAAAGTCCTCAAGTATATTGATATACTCCATCTAAAAGCTTAAAAGAGTGAATAAAACCTATATATTTAAATTAAGAGTTCAACAAACCCCTTCATTTCAACCCCTTCATTTCAACGCTCACCAGCCATAACATTGATTAACATTGATTGATCAGAGAAATCAACGAATAGTTTAAAAGAAATGAAAAGGAAAAGAAAAGAAAATAGCAAAGCGTGAAGTACGTTAAAGATGAGATCTTTGTTGTCGGAAATGAGAGCCAAGCCGCCTCTGTAATGCACAGTCCACGTTAGAACCAACACCATTACTGCTATTCCAATAATCCTCACCACCGGCAAGATCGGAAATCGAACCACCGGCACCGCCATTCCCGAATTTCGAGAGGAATAATTATCTGTTGATTAGTAGAAGTTGATAAACTGAAGATTGAGGGTTTTGCATTTAACTGAGAACTCCCTGTAAAGAAAAGACTTTTATTGTTACGCGAGTGAGAGAGAGAGAGAGAGAGAGAGTTGACATTTCCGTCCACGTAACGTAAGTCTGGTCACATGAGAAGTTTCCACGTCGAGTAAATTACAAAACCCCCTCCCAACCTATGACCCACATTCAAATCTGGTCCCCCAATCTTAATTTTGCAACAACAACAATAATAATAATAATCTTGTCATGATTAACGGCTTAAGGACAATGGGAAATTTACACAATTTAAATGGACAAAACTAAAAAAAATAGGTTAGTAGGTTTCAATTATCGAAGCCCAATAGTGTGATATAATACCAATTTTTAATATAAACACATCACCATCTCATAAATTACATCATCGACTATTATTATATCATACTGTAAGTGTCTGGTGCTGTAATACAAGAGATTTGGTGCTTGATCAAATTAGTATTGTTATTGTAGTTCTATATTTGGCGAAGAAAATTTTGGCACTGAGGAAACGGTAGAAGGAATTGCGTTGTTAAAAGGGCAAAGTATTTCCACGGCCTTTTGCAGTCTTCACTCAAAGTTTTTCTGACTGATATTAGATCAATTTTGGCTTCCACAAAAAGATTGTGGCACTTGTGGCTTTATTCGCAGCGCAGTGGATAATGTTACCCACCATGCCACTGGATACTAAAGGCATCGAAACACAATTAAGATTAATTCTTGGTTCAGTTCTCCACCTTAACGACAGAAAAAATGATTGATCAAATCCCATTAACGTATTGTTTGAAGTACAAGTAGCTGTGTGTAACCCCCGGGCCCCCCAACCAGAAAAAGAAAAAAAAATGCTGTGTGTACCAGTGCAAGATCCGGCATCCCTGAGCCGTGATCTTAAAAAGAAATACGAAGAAAGAAATGCTATTCTATATATTATACACTACATTAAAGAAAGAAATGGCTATGTACTATGTAGACACCCCCCCCCCCACACCCCCCACAACCAAGGAAATGGAAATCAATGGTTACGGTTTGTTGGCTACAAACATCCTCCAACCTATGCTACTTTTGTACAACTTCTATCAAGGGTGGAGAGAACGTAAGTTTTATCATTATCTGGAACAGCCATGTGTCGATTCCCTGATATTTCTATCTTAGCTTCTGCAAAAATTTTGAAGTTTAGCTTACAAATGTTTGCTCTGCTCTGACTGACGGTCAACAATTCTGTACACAATGTCAGCGATCCATCATTGTACAACTTCCTCCAGAAGTTAACCCACTTTGAGGACTTCCAGAAAGCTGTGCACGGGTTTTCTGCATCTTGATATCCCTGTGTAGTAGTATTTTAACGTTAATAAGAAATCATAGCAATGTTGAAGCAAGAAGGATGTGGATAAAAAATGGAGTATCTAACATACATGCAGCGTGGTATATGGCAATTGGAATCTCTGCAGTTTTGTGAGTGCAAAAGCAGCAGACACCAGATTCTCTTGCACTGCTTACAGTGGCCTGCTAGCCGAAGTTCACATTCACGTGTGTGGCGAAAAAGCCGTTTGATATGAATACAGTTAGGATATGAGCAGGGGTTGCCTCCTGTTGCCTGACACTGATTGGCATGCACCAGCAGATCCAGAATTTCCTTTTTCTGCATAAAAAATTAAGTTCAATGTTTAAATGCAAAACTTTGCCACATGGATCTTTGAAGGTTAAGAAGTTTGAGAAGAATTTTACTTTTGACTTCCCCAAAAGCAACATATATATATATGTATATTATCACAGATGCATATATAACTAAAGCCAGCCTTCTTTAGAATTTTTATTATGCATATGCTTAAATCAGATCAAGAAGTAAAATGAGACATATCTGCCATACCATGACTGGTTTGCACTTCTCAGTTTGTTTAATCTTTTTCCCAGAGTCAGCTTCGATTATATCTGGAGTCAATGCATGGAGATGACAGCCGTTGCCT
>CAVNYN010272216.1:0-21267 GCA_963692815.1 Nyctanthes arbor-tristis | reverse complement strand
TGCAAAACTTTGCCACATGGATCTTTGAAGGTTAAGAAGTTTGAGAAGAATTTTACTTTTGACTTCCCCAAAAGCAACATATATATATATATATATATGTATATTATCACAGATGCATATATAACTAAAGCCAGCCTTCTTTAGAATTTTTATTATGCATATGCTTAAATCAGATCAAGAAGTAAAATGAGACATATCTGCCATACCATGACTGGTTTGCACTTCTCAGTTTGTTTAATCTTTTTCCCAGAGTCAGCTTCGATTATATCTGGAGTCAATGCATGGAGATGACAGCCGTTGCCTTCTTTTTTGTAGCACGTAAAGCAAATATCAAAATGAGGACAAATCTCACAACACCATCCCAACACAATATCCTTATGACAAATACTGCAGGTTCTTCCCTTGGTTAATGCCATATATTTGTGGAGATGATAGAGGATCATCATGGATGAATGCTTAGCATGGCGAAGTGTATCAAATTGATAATTGTTTTCCTCACAGAAGCTCAAGAATGAGCACCTATCGTCAAAGATATTTTTATCCAAGATGACATCATTATCCTCTGTGTTGACAGGTATGTCAGTTACCAGAATCCGGGGAAGGATTAGTAAGCAAGGAGAAAGAGAAGAAAAAAGATATCAGGATATAGAAGTGCTTCCAAAACCTGGCAATTTGTTTGCAATTCACTCTGAAATTTTGGAATTACCTGAGAGAGTACATGTTCTTCCCCACTGATGGAAGTGTGTGTTTTCAACTCATCAGGACGTGGTTTCTCTTCAAGGCATCTGAGATATAAATAAAAGAACAATCAGACATAGATCATACCCTAAAATTTTTTTTATGAAAATAACACAAAAGGTCTTTATGTAAGTCTTTCAGACACATGCTATTTTTGCATAACAATTCAACCTTTCTAATTATGCTCACCAGATCCTACAATTCTTTTCTGGGTTTGCGGCCATTTTATTAATATTTTTGCAACATAGATGCGTTGTCTGCTGGGGACTCTTGGTATTAGTCTTGCTGGTTTCACTTTATCTTTATTATGACATTTATTATTATTGCCTATCAAAGAAGAAAAGAAGCATCTCATGACACAAAGTTTGGCTTAACTTAAAAAGATTATGTTGCATATCAATTCCCAGTCCAATAATGAAGATTATTTACGCCTTGAAAAAGCTAAGAAAAGTGAATGCTGCGCAACTGTATGTTTGAGTAAGCATATAGACTCCAACTGGAGACATATTTATTGAGTTGACAGGACGCTGCAGAAGCAAATCTGAAAGAGTAGTTAATTTCATCACGATCATCTCTCCTTCTGCCTTTTCCTTTTCTCTTTCTATTTTTCAAAAAAGATCTCAGTATAATATGTGCATATATATCCGGTTCCAGAGGGAAGCAAAGCACTAAACAAATACTTCTACACAGATCAGTAAGCCGTCATAACCATCAGAAAGACCATATATCTTTGCCTACAGAGCATTTAACTACTTCAGCATAAATATTTTACAATTGTGATATCTAGTCTATTTAACAAGCAGTATCCACATGTGTCTATTGAAGAACTTTGTTATTCAAAACCAGAAAGTATGATGAGCACAGATTTGGCGAGGGCAGGCAACTGAAAGAATGAACTGGGTTTTTTTGCCAGAAGATGGCATAAATAAAAAAAAAAATGACAACACATGAGATTGTAGATGGTAATCACCTGGGACATAAATAAAAATTTTTGCATTGTCTACAAGACCATCGACTTCCAGATAGTATCACTTCATGGCAGTTTGTACAGGTGTACTGCTAGTGCAGAATGATAAAGTCTTCCTTTCTAGGTAGGATGGTCTGCCCCAGCTACCAGCAGCAGAAAACAAGAAAATATAAGCTTGTGTAGATATTAGAACACTTGATAAGGCAAAACTAATCAGTTTTTAATATTTCTCAATGGCAACAAATTAGACCAACAAAAATTAACTTAGCCTGAAAAAAGAAAAACAATGTACTTTCTTAAGCCTATCCATATCTCTATGTCAATCAATTATGTTACAGCCGGTTTGAATGTCTTCTGCAGAAAATGGCATCACAGGAGAAATGGTTTAAGAATTGTTTGAACTAAAAACAGACAAAAAGCCAGCTAATGCCTAATATAAAATGTAATTATTCCCTGTCTAAAGCCCAATCAGAGATAATACCAATAACAAAAGAGTGCAAGATGAAAAAGAACACCATAAAGGCATAATCACAAATATATACAATACGATATAAGTTTATATTAAAAATCAAGTTTACTTGCTAATGAGGCCTAGCCCATTTGGTTAGGGGGTTAGGCTGAAGTACTGTGACCTAGAGGTCTTAGGTCGAATTCCCCTATATGGGGTATTTTCTACATTTTATTGTAGTATGTATTCCCCTATATGGGGGTTTGTATTGTTGATTTTTTTGGCACTGTGCTTCAGTAGGATAAATAACTTTGTGCATTTGTGCTACTGTAATGCAGATTTATAATTGTACTTTAAAAAAAAAAAAGTTTCTTTAGTTCAATAAAATTAAATGAGTATGCTCCTCTAGGCGTGTTGACCAGTATATGGTCGGTGGGAACCTGAAAATTTCTGTACAGTTTGGCTGAGGATATACCCAAAGGATAATCATTCTCCTGTTCATTATATATAAATTCCTTAAATAAAACATAAAAATATTCTGCCCTGTTCTAAGTGATGAATATTTCTTCTTAATTGTTTCACAGGGAGTTCAGCCTGCAGAGACCATAGTATACATCTCTAAGGTCTCACCATGTTTCAACTTCACTTAAGCTGACACCTATGTGCTCCTTGGCACTGGATCTGAATAATGCGATCTCAGCCCTTGAAGCATCAAATTTACATGCTTCACTTTCCCTTAAAAATACCAAACACCAATGCTTAACCCCGAACCCCCCAGGTTCTCCCCTTCTGATAAACCTTCAAATAAATATAAGTCACATGCATAGCTCATGTAAATCAAAGTATACACATAAGAACAGCTACATCAAGAGTTCTCCAAGAAATCTACCTTTTCCATCACCATCAAATCTTTCATTGCATGGTCTGAAAGATCACTATGTCCCATTGCTTTTAAAGTTCTTTGTGTCATTGTCTTTTTTACCATCCTCTCAGATATCCCTTCAGATTCTCCTCCACTTTCTTTGTTAATATCAAGAATCACATTCTCAGCAGCACCCGGCCAATAGTCTCCATCAAAATAAGGTAACCGAGCTGCTGTTATCTTGATGTTGCATTTCACGTCGGCAACAAAAAAGTGATCGTAAAAATTTGTGTAATCCACCACAACATTTTTTTCCATTGCTTTCCTAATCATTGAGTTGTACCTGCACAAAGAAAATTTTTCTAAATATCACGATAGCAAATAGACATTTTCCTGAATAAGAAACCCAACTTCTCCAATGGACTCATTCAAACTTACATCAGAGCGCCATTAGGTGCACAAATCTACAGTGGAAAAGCTGCCTAAACAAAGGAAAAATACTTATGTGCTGTGCCCTATCATATTTTAACATTATGACGAAAGCAAGGAGGAAGGGGGAGAGCGATACATACCAGTGACACAGTTTATCTGACTTAGGTGTTTTTTGAGTACTTGGATGGCAATATAAAATGTAATCTTCCCCTTTAATAGGTGGACAAGCCCATAAATAGCAAGTCGCAAAACCACATTTTTTGCAGTAATCAAGATATCCAATCTGCAATTGCAGCAGATGGGAAAGAAAACGGCTCAGTCAATTCACATGTTCCATTAACTGCTTGACCTACTAAGAAAAAAGAAACAAATAATATAGCCAGAGAAAAAGCAGTTACCAATATCTCATGGTAAACAAAGCTACGTAGAGCCTCGCCAGTGGTAGTTCTTATATTGGGTCTAAAATAGTTGACTGAATCAAGATATGAAACAGAGACGCTACGCTGATTTGGGTGTCCACATTCTGATCCAAACTCTTGGACATACATAGCAAAGAGACAGACATCTACACCTTCAATGTTTTGAAACAACAGTATCACCTACAAGGAAAAGATTGTCAAGATCCACAGATAAAACATAAATATTATAAAAGAAACAAAACAAAATTAAAAAATTTCAAATACCATATTGAAATATATATATATCAAATAGGTCCGAAGACCTCTATTGAATACATTAGATTTTTTTTTCCCGCAAACACCCACACACCCACAACCTTTTCCCACTTTAATTCTATATAACAAGCATTAACAATATCATATTATAGATCCGTTTATTCGAATACAAGATGATGATTTAGGCATTATTAAGTGCATGGATTAAGATGTGAAAGAGTGGAGAAGATAGAATTAACAGACGACATATGCCAGTGAGAAGTCGATGACACTCTCTCCGTGTCTAATCCTATTATATCAACATATGCCAGTGAGAAGTCGATGACACTCTCTCCGTGTCTAATCCTATTATATTAAGGAAGCATCATTTTTGCAAATGATAGCCTCTTTAAGCCTATGCAAGGCATGCCCTCAACATCCAAGTGATCCTTCCCTTAGCTTATCCTCAGCCGGTGCTGGCTACACTCCATGAATATTTAAAATCCCTGTCCTATTCTGGCATGACCATTCCAGCTAGGTGCTCCCCCCCCACCCCGCACCCCCCACACAAAAAAAAGGGAAAAAAGAAAAAAGGGAAAAACACACACACAAAAGAAAGGGACAAAATAAAAAAAAAAAACAGAAAAAAGGAAAAGAGGTAGATGAATTAATCAAACAGAACATTTTGGAAGGAGTACTAACTTCACTTTGAAACCAGACCATGGTAATGAAAGAAGAAATCAGGAACATATTCTTAAAGACTACATCTAACCTTTGATTTATACAGAAACTCTGCCGGATAATGTTGACCATGAAAAATATCTAAAAACTGCTTCTTCACTTTTAGTTGTTTGTTGGCAGTGTAGACCACTCTAAACACAAGATCTGCTGCTCCAGGTACCTGCGAAAAGTGAAAAATGCTTTAGATAAATGCACAAACGCAGGATCGGAGGAACTAGACCTAAGGGTACCAAGTTATGATCCACCTAAAGATCAGTATGGAACCTTCAAGTAAGAAAACCTCACTGGAATGGCAAGAAGTGAAACTCTAGCATAAATACATGTACACCAATTATGAAATGTACATATGAAACCTTCAAGAGCTCTGGTTAGGAAAGTAAATTTTTGATGCTTTTCTTTTGAAGAAATCAAATAAGTAGAAATTTGATCCAATAATATGAATAACTGGTGATTTTTTAAAATAAGCCACCCACCAACAGAATATTGTTTCCACCTGGCATGTGGTACTAATGGCAAAAACAAGCTTAAGCCCTCTTGCACACCTTTTAAGCTGGCTAAGGCTTATGAAGGAGAACCTAGTAGATAATATATGGAAAAGCTACCACATTGCAAAATCATTTTGGAAAAGAAAATTAGAATTAATTATGTGAGAATATTTTATATTTGATTTATTCCTTCTAGTAACCCTTTGGTAGGACATTTACTAGTTAATTCTCACTAGTACAACTGGAATACAAATCTGAACACTTCCAACCTTCCTTGATAGAGTGTCTATGAACTTGAACATCCTTCATATGCCATGCAGAATGCGATTGTAAGCAGTGTGATGGCAGCTTTATCATCCAAGTAGAGTTTCTTTGTTTTTGTCTCCCATGTCTTTCATCTTGAGCTTGATCAATTCACATATTTCTTATATTGCTGCGTTGAACTCTACTTTTGCGCTAGAATTAGGAATCTCAAATTGTACTTACCTTTTCGAATATGTTAATCATATAATTCATACAAATAATGAAAAGCAAAAGATTTTCCAATTTACTTCACCCAATTTCTATTTTCTTTTCTCGTGCGGCAGAATGAAAATAAATGAGCAAGTATTCTTGGTGAAATCATTTTTGTGAAAAGTATCATTGAATTGATTCTGAACATCTGTTTATTTTCAATATTTTACCTAGCTAATAATTCATGCTGCTATTGGAACTTGACAAACAAATAAATATTAGAATGAAATTGATAAATCAGAGTCACTGAGCATTTAATTTGTCAAATAGACCAGAAAATAAATATGCATAGAATATCAAATGTTTGCAACTTACCTCAGTAGGTGATTTTCCAAATAATTTTGCCCTTTCTTTTCTCTCTCTGTCAAGGCTCTTGAAAAGACTTTGCTCTATATGAAGCTAAGTTTAGTTCTAGGAAGATCTTTTGCCCCAAAAGTAATAGGCATGGACACATGCTCTTGAATTGCTGGCTGAGCTAAGCGGCAAATTGGACAAATGTATTTTCCTTTCCCTTCTGAATCTGTTCTTGCATTATACAGAGCACAAATCTGATGTTGCCAGCATTTACACTCGTCACATTGTACCCACTGAAAGCACATAAGATCCATAATAAGATATTGAACTGTACAGTAGAATTAGCAACGAAGGGAACTGAGGGGACCAAGCTAACCGGTTCTTCAGTCTATGCCTCATTTTTGTCCTTCTGCTGCTTAGCTTTGGAAAAAGACCGCCATCTCAATGAGATATTACCCCCACTGGACCTCCGGAAGCAAAACATGCAGAAACAGTAACGAGCGCCCATCTCGTCCTGCATCCAATAATAAGTCATATTGCACTTGATACAAGCTCTACAATAAGAACAGTAAATGGGTGGTGGAGTGAACATGAGCCTGTCTGCAGCACATAACTGGCAGGTATTTTGACCCAGGGATAGGGAACTTGTATATTCTGTTGATCCCCTCTTGATGCTCTATCAAGAAAAAGAAATAAAAATACATTAACGTATCTACTTGGCATGCTTCAGAAACAAAAGAAAAAGAAACTAAGCCCGTGTAATATTTATGTTTTATATATATTTCAAAAAAGAAATTGGTTAAGCTATTTTGAACCACATATTTCATGCAATCCGCATGTAGTACACAATTCTCCACCACTCATTTTGACTCATTCTCTATTTGAAATAGAAATAGGAAACTAGACATTTCCAAGAAACACAGAATAGATAGATAATCCAATCCAAGCAAAATCTGAAACAAAAACCAAAGTTTATGGGGCATACAAAATCAGTTGTATGATAAGACTCAAAAAGTGTGAAGTACATGCATAATTGCATCTACACTCAATAAAAGTCAATTTACTCTTCCTCATAATCCTATACTAGGCTACAGCTACATATGGGCAACACAACTGGTTACCATTGCATTATCTACAAGTACTTGATCATTTTCAACACAACTTCTGATAGCAGTATTGTTAGCAGGAAATTCATAGGAACTTGAAATATAGGAAATATCAACCCGATTTGGATAAAGTTCTGAGAAGAAGAGAAATCAAAATTGGGGTCCCTGCACGAGATGGACAAATACTACTCCGGAGACTGCTCTACACTGTTGCACATTGATTGGTTTGTGCAGCTGAATCCTAAGCAACAAAATGGAGAAAAGAGGGGTTTCTGTTTGTAATACATTTCATGTCGCATAAGGTCAGCCTTAATAAATTCTTATATGGAAATTTTAAGTAGATAACTCAGAAAGAGATGGGTTTCTTTCATTTTGTATAAAATGAGAGTTTATAAGCTAACCGAATATGAAAGATTTGTTTACAAACCTGACAAATGCTTCGGTTGAGGCTAGAAAAGTGTACTTTGATTTGCTGAATGTTGAAAAAATCAGTTAAAGAAACACCATATCTTTTAGAATCTTCTAACTTAATTGAGCCAATTCACATCTAATATCTTTTTTTCAAGTACTTAACCAGGTCCTTGAGTTTGCTATTATCTTCTTGAACACTAGCGCACTCTTCAGAGAGAACATATGTGACGTCAGAACTCAAACCTTGAGGAGTCAAAGTCGCATCAGTTTTGACGTTGGTAGTACTTGCATTATCCACCACCAGCAGCGACTCCATGAACATCAGCGGTTCCTTTTTCACGTCACTTGCATCATAATGATCATACATGGGACCTTCCGATGACTGCTTCCAGTTCTTCTAAAGCAGGTATTGCCACTCTCAAGTCTATTTTTATCTACAGAAAAACTCACAACATCTCTTATAAGTTCTTCGAGACCTTCACATGGCTGATTCACTGGATGAGTAACTGCAGCAAGAGACCGGTGGTTAGCATTGACAAATTTAAGTCTATTATTATCTACAGCAAACTTCACATTCACCCCAGTACTCATTCTGTCTTCAGTGGATCTTATCAATTCATTTTTTCTTTTCAATCCCTCATCCTCCAAATATGCAGGACTTCCAGACCACTTCCCTAAGAGTGAAGTTCCATCAGTTCTGCATGGTCGACTCACTGGAGGCGTAACTGCACGAGAAGGCCTGTTCTGGGACAGATTACCACTTTCCATCTTTCTACGTTTCAGGGGAGGTTGAATGTCTTCAACAATGCAATAATTAATGTGGTATGAATCTCTAGCATGGATATCCCTTGAGAGATGTTTCTTTAATTTTCCAGCTCCAGAGTGAGTTTCACCAGTAGGATATAACTGTTGAACAGGCCCACATATGCTGCATCCAGTATAATGACACTCATCAAAATGTGATATCAAGCTGCAGTAACTCTCACATTCACAATTTTGGACATTGCACACAATCAAATGCAAGTAATCCAAAAAGTTCTCTCGGTTTCTCCCTGCATTCAGGGCCATGCTTTTGTAGTTAATATATGAGAGAAGAATATCGTCCAAAGATGGAACTGATTTTGTAGGATTGGCGGCTATAGTTGTATTGGAAGCAATTGCTGGACTTTTTAAAGTAGCCTGATGAATGCAAGCTCGTTGTAGCTGAACTTCTTGTTGAACCATATAGGGCAGTTTGGAGCAATCTATTTCTGTGAGACAGCCACGTGTCTGGACCTTTAATAATTTGTCAGAATATGCAGGCTGCTGGAGGCAATTACTTAATCCCAGCATCTGAAGCTCAGATTGCAATGACGCGTCATAGCCTGATTTTGATTCCCAGGCAGTCATGCTAGAGAGGGTGCCAAAATCCCCAGGAATACTTTCTGAGAACCGATTTGGGAGCGTAGTGATATATTTATCTGTCTCTAAATTATTCACAAATAAAGATGAAGCATCCCCATGAAATACACTCAGACGGTTCTCTGTAAGCAATGCGTCTTTAATCAGATTAGTTTCCCCTGTTCAATATAATCATTAGGGGGTTAACGTAGGTTGACAAAGAATATTTTCCAACAATAATGTAGGATAAACATGTTGAGAAATAAGCATCAGAATCAATTCTGAAGTTGAATAAATTTAGTCAGCAAAGGATAATAATAAGCTTTCAAGAAAAAGAGATTGAAGGAAACAGAATTTGCCCCATATAAATACTGAACATCAACTATTTTCATTATAAAATCAAATTGTGTATATATGATATTACTACGTTGATTATTCAATGATGCAAATAATCTAGCAACCAGAGAAGGAAAAAAAAAGAAAAAAAGGGGGGGAATCTTTCACGGAATAGAAAAGGTTCAGCAAACAAGGATTAAAATAAATTACTCAAATATTTATTGCATTTACTATAAAGTACATACAATTCAGTCAGGGTTGTTAAAAAAAAAAAAAAAAGGAAAGAAAAGAAAAGAAAAAGGTCAGATAATTGGTATAGCTCCCGAGTTTGAAATACTGAGGATTAGGCATTAGATTTAACAACAGGCCAGGTGACCTTCAAAGAATTCCTTCTCAGTGTACCCCTCTCTGTTAGAACATCCTTTCATAGAGGAGATATGGTCTGAAGAAAGATCCATCTCACCAACAATTTGTTTAGGTTTGTCGGATGAACATATCATTGGCTATTCTTGCCATCTGAAGCAACCAATATAACGGCAACTTCCTGATCATTATAATTAACATTAATTGAAGTTGAAATGCCTACCTTGAAAGCCATGAGAACCTTTGACGCCATATGTATTGTTCTTGTTACAGCCAGCACCAGATGCCACAGAGTAATCAAAGCCAGTGTAAGGTGGAGTTAAATTGTAACAACTAGGTGAAACACATAAGACCGGAGTTGTTATTGAGAGAGGAGACTGGGAGGAAGCAATAAAGGAAGATGCTTCGTGCTGCCCACCAGTATCCTTTATTTCATACAGCATCAGGTTTTCCCATTGACAGGATAATAGGTTCTGGTTCTGGCAGTCCTGAAAGAATTTGAAAAGTATGAATTCAACCGCTCAAGTATATGACATATGTAGAGAAGTCCATAAAAGGATTTCAGACAATCTGATCCTCAAGAGCATCATCTTAAGTGGTAGAAAATCATTATTATTATTTTATTTATTATTTATTTATTTCACTAAAAGCATGCAACACATCATACGTCTCAAACTGATATAATGCAATATGACCAATGATGATAAAAAACCAAAAGATTACAGAAACCATGAAGATGAACAACTTTAAATGATGTCTTAAAGGAAAAAAGTTATAATTTGAACGCAAACCGTGACAAGGAGAAAAACTATAATGATTGACTCTCTAAAACAAAACCTTAAGGCAGTAATAACCTCAGATAGTTGGCCTTGCGTCTCAGTTACAACAGCAAACCTCTGTTTTCTCCATCCAGTGTATATTTTTTGTGGAAAGCGTTCCTTACTGCAGAAGGATGTGAAAATTGAAAGATTAACCATTATGGTAGATTTTAAAAACCAGAATGGATAGCTATAGGCTCTATGGTTAAACTTGAAGCAGTGTTACCAATGAACTTTATCTCAGAACTTCTGAAACTTACATCTCATTGATAAGGAAAGGATTGCAGCTCCAGTCACTTTGAAATTTTTTGTCAGAAAGTTGACTGTTTGAGTTGTCCACTTGCAGTTGACTTGAAAGGCTTGAGGCAAAGTTGCTTACCCGTGGTAGACTTGAAAACTGTTGGATAGAACTTTTTAGTGCATGGTTAGATAATGGATTGTAAACATGTGTGCCTGTATCCATCATGCCGTTATGTCATTCTGCAAAGTTTGGAAGATTATTAATTAAAAAATAAATAGAAATAAAAACATGAAGCATGCAATGATTTGAAAAAAAAAATGGAAAAAGAAAAAAAAGGTTCATTTGTGAGCAATCCATGTAGATCGGATGGCAACCTCACACTGCACAATCAATATGATCGGGAACAAAATTGCAAAATAATATTTTATTTGTTTAAACTTCTAATCAGAATATTGGCCATCCAAAGGACGTGTGTGACTATTGAATGTTATGGTCTCCCATTGTTATTTTGTATTTTATTCATTCTACCACGGCCATGGGATTACATTATGAATGTGTCTTCTGCTTTCAGATTGTAGACATTTCACCATTTGGCAATTCATCGCATGATACCATAAAGAATAGTTGAGCTAAGAAATGTAATATAGAACTAGGCTTTTTACTTGACAGGTTTTTCTAATTACATAAAATGCCAGAACCATTTCTCCACTTTTACCAACCCTCATTAGTCCTACTTATTACATCCATTTCAATCTCTCTTGTTAATAATCAACTTAAATACCAAAACTACGCCCATGTTAGCGACCAATTCTATGGCCTTTAGTTTTGTTTCAGTATCATTACTATTTTTATGGTAGCTAAACTAACAAAGTGTTTGGCAACTCAGGGATTATTTTGTTAGATTATAATTTCCTGCGTGTCATCATTTTATTGGTTGTTTTTTGTAAAAAGTCAAATATCGCTGCTTGACTTTGACTTTTTGAAAAAAGTGAAACCAATAAAATGATGCCGTGTGGCAGATTATAATCCCATGAGTTGCCAAACACATTGTAATATTCTATTTGGTCCACCTAAACCCTGCTTAGAATACTATGAGGCATGGATACAAACATGACAGTATCACTATTCACTACTTCACTTACACTATTAGCATTCTAGCTCTATTTCACAATAAAAATAGTTGAGTGAAAATGAGTACTGGAGTTTTATGTAGTACACATGAATTCAGGGAAATTTGTGAATGTAATTGGTTTGATCAACTTCTATATTGAAACAGAAAAAGAATGCCAACAACTGCTAAGAATACTACGAATCTTGGAGAAAAGAGCACTAGAAGCGAACATAATACTAACTTTTCAAAAAAGGAGAAATGGGGGCACTAATCACGTTGATTTAAAAATACTTCTTTCTGTATTTTTATACTTATATTTTTTCTACCTTTTATTATTTTTGAAAAGTAATTGCACTTCGTATCACCAATAGAAGTAAGATCATAAAATAAAATTTGTATATGACGGACTTTGTACAAAAGCTCCTAAAATGTGCTCATGGTATGTACTTTTAGTTATTAATAATTTCCTTACCACACTAGAATTACAAAATCTTGCTGGCCATGTTCTCTATTTGTTGATAACATGTAAGGTGTGTGGAAAAAATTAAAAAGAAAATAATATATAAAGCGCATACAATATTCACGTAATCAATTGGACACGCGTTTGAGTCGGGCATGTATCAATACATGTTAAAACTTTCAATGAAATATCAAAAGAATAGGCCATACTGGTGTTGCGTTAGCCGATTGTGCCAAAGAAAAAGCCACACTTGTAATGCGTTAGCCAGTTGTGCCAGCATATCCATATGTACATGTCGAGCGTAGACATACTATTCTAGAAGTGTCTTATATATAGATTAAAACTATTTCCCTAAAGTTGTAATTTATACTATACAACCATCCTAGTCCCATCTCATACAAGAAGGGAAAAAGCCCGATGAAATTATGAATAAGAAACTTAGAGCTTGTTCTTGGGAGCTTTACAAAAAAACCAACAAATTTATCAAATCACTATCAACCACATATTCTCCACAAAAACAAAGTTTCACACTTCCTAATAATATTTCTTTACATTCCCACCACACATTCTCCTATAACATAAATCTACTTAGTCATAAAGCTTCCCAGAACAAGCTCTTATATTAGACAAGAACATAAGCGAAACTATGACTCATTTAAACCTTGAACGCTTTGAAATCCATTCAACAGTTCAACTCCTCTAGTTTATTTCTTTATGTTCAATTGAGTTGGAGTACAAGGGAAACAAAAGAAAGAAAAGATTGGAGAAGGGCCAAGAGAGTTAGAGAAAATGGAAAAGAAAAAACATCTTAATTTTCTAAACGAAGGCTTACTTCATTAGTTAATAACTCATAATTGAAAAATTCTTACGCTTCAAAAATTAAAATTACATTATCATACATTCTTGATGCTCTAGGCAAATTTCAATAGAGCATAAATCAATCTTTTCAAGATGCCAATTCCTATTTCAACCTTCCAATGGATGTACGAACTAGAAAGAGAAAAGGAAACAAAAAAAAACATATAGGATAAGTAATGGAGGAGAATGGAAGTGATTGATGGATCTTAATGTCCATTTATGAGTTTTCCGTAAGCATGTTGGCAAGCGAAGGACCAAAGAAGATTTAAGCATCTATGGTATATTTTTTTACCTCAAATCAACTCGACCTAACTGGTCAAAAGACCAAGTTAGTTGAAAAGAGGAGAGTTTTAGAAAGGGGAAAAAAGGGAGGGGGAGGTGGTGATGAAGTGAAGAGAGGGCAAAGCAAATATAAAAGATTTGTGGCATGTATCAACTTGCATCAACTCCTATATACCATTCTCAATAGAAACAATTCAACCACAAAAACAAATAAATCCAAAATTCGAGGTATATGTTCACCAATCTAACAAACAATATGCCAAAATTTATTTTCTAAACAATGTAGTCTTCCCTTTTTAACCATGTTTTTGCAGACACAATACACTGAAAAACCATATAATATGAGAGAATTATTAAAAAATAAAGAGACATCACATAATAGAAAATACAAGTAAGAAAGAACTTACGTGGTAGGATAGTGGCGTATTTTTAATAAAGATAAAAATGAGATTTCATTCCTCACTAAGTTATAGGAGGAAATAAAAAACATAATAACAATAATACCAATAATAATAATAATAATAATAATATTTTAGTTTCTCACTTTTACCCTTGTATCAGACACTTGAATAAAGACACATGCGCCCCAGGCCCCTATAGTGAGTCAAGAAACTCGCATGTAGGACAATGTGTGGAGCTGCAAGCATCTAGGCTTTGACCGCACGGTTATTTCAGTACAATTTCTTTGGATCATGTCAATGTCAATTCAACAAAAATTTCCCTCACTTCCTCTTCTTCCCCCACCCCCAGTCCCCGTTTTTCCCTTCTCAGAGTGTGAATCTCCTTTATCAAATTTTGGCAAAGAAAGCTAATTTTTGCTAAATGATCAAAAAATCTCGGCATAATTCATCCATTGTGATTTCAATTGTCAAATTGCTAACTGAGGGCACGTGCAACATCAAGATTCAAGGCCCATCTCAACTATTACATAATAATTACTAATCTACTCAGTTTTCCCGAAAATGTGTTTCATTGGAAATTTCTTACTGTTTTATTTATATATGCTGATGTTTGTTCCAATTTCTTACCCAAATTTGAAATGAATAATTCTGCTTCTCCCCCTTAATGTTGTCAATCCCAATATCGTATGCAATTAAGAAAAGGAAATTCAAAATTTCAGTTAATCATTTAAATCTACTTCAATTTATGAATATGTCCATGTCAGCAATCGCCCAAACCCAAACAAAATTCAAATTCTTTTCTGAATTTCTTCCAGTCTCGAAAGAAGGGTTCTTTTGTCAAAGCAATCTCCCGTCAGATAAACGGATGCTCCATAAACAATTCAATAATTCCGAAGATGAAACCAAAGACCCCGATTTCATCCAATATCGAGGACTTAATATACCACCCAAGGCCATGCATGAAGATAATTAGTACCCAAAAAAAACTGTTGGACGTGTAAAGTATCTATGCATATAATAATAGACAAAACAGAAAGATGAAAGAGAAAAAGAGCGGCACCTTTTCAGGGTTTAGCATTGAATGGGCTTTGGCGTTGAAATTCAGACGACAAAATCAAACCCTAAAAAATCTCCAGTCGTAAATTCAGATGTAAGAATCAGAGAGAGCCTTTTACGTCGTAATGCTCCTTTTTTTCCCCCCTTTTTCTTTTTTCTATTTTTCTGCCTGGTTAGTGTGGGTACAATGTATCTATCGACGGGGTTTACGACTTGGGTGCGTGCTTTCCCGGGATTTTGTGGGACCTTTGGGACGTCGCTCGAGAGAGGACCTACAGCGTACGACGTCGTTGGTGGGATCCACATAAGCCGAGCAAGTGAAGCGGGTTACGGAGAGAGCAAATGGCGCCAAATTTTAACTACTACTACCTATTTTCGAACTTGTGTTTAAAAAAATAAAAAAGTGCACTGAGAGTCATTGAACTTTCATGATGTTTCGACTCGTTAAAAACTGATCACATTTGTTGAAATTATGATAATCAAATTATAATGAGTTGAAATTATTCAAAGTTGAAATGTGGAGTTATAAAATAAGTGGTCGAATCAATAATAAGTGAAACTATTAATTTAAAATTATAATAATGAGAATCAAACAATATCTTAACATTTGTGAGATAGTCAATATTATATTGCAAGTATAATAATGAATCAATATAGCTATCCTTTTGACACAAGAAAACAATTTGATCAGTATTTCTATTTCTCCCTTCATTTATTCATGTAAAATGATTCTCTATGTCCGAGAATTCTTACAATGAGAGGGATCATCATGTTCACACAATTTAAAAATATGTATAAGATTTAAGAATCCATCCCATGGTTGTATAAGCAGTTTTTTGTTGCAATCTTTTTTTTCCCTCTTTCCTTTTTTCCATCTTAAAGCATTTGTTAATCTTTCAATAAAGCAAGAGTAGAGCATATTGGATGACAAAGCCAAGAAAGAATAAATAAAGATTGACCTTTCTCCACACTGTTATCTTGTGTGTTTTTAATTAATTAATTAATTATTTTTTTTTTTAAAGGAATGTTAAATATATTTTGTGATTGATTGAAAAATTTTGTGCAATTCCATATGGAAAGAATATGAAAGGAACCTACAATTTCCTCATTTATTTTGAGCAATTGGGAGCAGAGCAATATCCCCATTCTACTGACCAAATGGCAAACAGAAAAAACTTGATTGTAAATTTGTCATAAATTAAAGTAGGTAGTTATAGACTAGTTGCATGAAATCAAAGTCTAGTGACCTAATTGTAAGTATGACAGAAGTTTGTAACCAAGTTGCCGTTATGGTAAAAGTTTAGTGACCCCAATGGAAATTCAAATGAACTAGTTAAAAATTAACTAAGTTTTAACAATTGTTAAGTGTCATGTAAAAACATTAAATTTAACTATTAATTTTTAACACATTAATGTTGTTAAATTAACTATTATAATATAATGATAAGTTAAAAGTGAGCCATAACTTAATTAATTCAACTTATAACTAATATAAAAAATTGAATAAAAATTGATCATATCATTTATTTTTACTCTTACCTATTTCTGTTTCAGACTAATAAAGCACATTAATCTTCGCCTTCAACTAATAGCTTAAAAAGCAATAAATAAATTAAGCATCATCAAACTGATTCCTGCAATTTAGGACATACAAAATACTACAATGCAATACCCTAAGCTGCCTGTGGCAGGCACACCATTGGACCAGAAGCTAATGCAACAATAGAAAAAACACATGCCTGTACACATCAAGATACCATAGGTTATGGTCTTATAGAGGTGTCAATTTGGCTCAGCTTCAACAAAAATTGTCCAAGCGAGCTGGCTTGCCGAAGCTTGCCAAAAGGAAATTACCATAGACAACCAACAAGAGACCTGAAAATTCGTATTCTATCACAATTATTATATTCAAAAGAAAGTAAGCTTAGAGGGAATGAACAATATAAACTAGCATATAATTCCTTTTCCAACTCCATTCATCATCATCCACCACATAAATCTATTGAAACGTCAAACAATATTAGATCTTCCACAAATACATCAAACGAGTTAATGTTTCTAAACTTCTTCCTCCGTTAAATTGTTCTACTAGGATCTTAAAGTTATTTTCAGCCATAACAGGCTTGGATATGTGCAAGACAGCCTCAAACCACTAGAAAAGATTACACATGGTGTATATCAAGGATGATGAATATTGCTAGCAGCTTGTAATTCACTGCTGAATCAATGAGCAAATACCGTGTCATTCCTTCTGGGTGGTCGGTCAGGTATAGAACCAGGTTTAAATTTTGAAGCCTCGTGTCTGGCTAGCTCTGGAGGCACAGGACTGTTGCTCTGTATAAGCATTTGCTTGAGATCATAAAACACATCGGTATCGTGCAAAGTCAAGAATGTTGTGGCAACTCCTGTCTTCCCTGCACGACCTGTTCTCCCAATACGATGGGTGTAAGCTTCAATGTTACCCGGCATATCATAATTTATGACATGTGCCACGTCAGGTATATCAATACCACGACCTGCTACATCGGTGGCAACCAGAACATTGTATCTCTTGGTCCTAAAGCCTTCAAGGCTTATTTCTCGCTGCTCTTGCGACTTTCCACCATGCAATGTAGTCACACGATAGCCCTCTTTATCCAAATTCTTAGCTACATTATCAGCAACCTTCTTTGTGTTAACAAACACAATAGCTGTCTTATCCCCAAGCTCATCCAGCAATTTCTTCAATCTACCAGGTTTATCATTCTCCTTTACCATTATAACATGTTGAGTAATGAGATCAGTGGCCTTTCCTGCAGTGCCAATGGTGACAACAACTGGATTTCTCAAGTATTTTCTTGCCAGCCGCTCCACAGCAGGTGGCATAGTAGCACTAAACATATAGGTTGTCCGGTAAATCTTATTCTCATCAAGCTCTTCTTCCTCATTCTCCGGTTTCAAATTACTTGAAGGCATTGCATCTAGTACACCTACAACTTGAGGTTCGAAACCCATGTCAATCATCCGATCAGCCTCATCAAGAACCACATAGTGACACTGATTAAGAACTGCATATCGCCTCTCCAAGCAATCAAGAAGACGTCCAGGTGTTGCAATCACCACCTCACATCCCTGCCTAATCCTAAAACCTTGTTCTTCAATGGACTGCCCACCAACAATAGATACAACCTTAATGCCCAGATAATGTGCGAACTTTACTGTCTCATCCTCAATCTGCTGAGCAAGCTCCCTAGTAGGGGCCATCACAACCGCATAAGGTCCCTCTGCCTCATTCTCTTCAGTTATAGGAGGAAGTCGAGTAATGTAGGTCAACATGGGGAGGACAAAGGCAGCAGTTTTACCTGAACCAGTCTCAGCAACACCAATCACGTCCCGTTGCTGCAAACCAAGAGGAATGGCAGACATTTGAATAGGTGATGGAGTTTTATAGCCAGCCCTCTCAACCGCCTTCAACAACTCAGGACTCAACTTACTCTCAGTCCAGCTCCTCATTGGGCGAGGAATTTTAGAACCCTTATAAGAAATATTAAAATCTTCCCTGAAAATTCTCCAGTCTCTCTCAGTCATCTCCTCAAGCTTCTTCTCAGACCAATGCCTATCTACCCTCATATCAAAGGTATCATACAAATCAGCAGCCTTTTCCTTCTTCCTCTGAGCAGCAGCTTCCTCATGTGTCTCCTCAACACCTTCTTTCTTCCTGATCTCCTCCCGTATCTCCTTTTCATTCTTTGCAGCAAGCTTTTTCTGCTCCCTACGATCCATTCCAGCTCGTAGACCACGGCCAAATAGGAGTCTAGCTTCATGAGGATTCTGGTACAGTGAATTCATATCCCTAGACGTGTCCTCGGTGTTCTCCCAGTCGAAGGAGAACCGGAATTTCTCACTAGGCTTAATCACCCGCTTCTTCGGCTTCTTAGAACCCAAATACTGTTCCTTAATGGCAGCTAATTCCACTTCACGCTCTCGCTCAGCCAATTTCTCCAGGCGACCACGCTCGCGGGCCTTTTGTTCTTCTTCCCGCTCTCTCTCCCTATTCCTTCTCTCCACATCCCGATCCCTTTCCCTCTCTCTCTCCCTTTCCCGGTCCCTTTCCCTATCCCTATCATAGTCACGTGACGACCGGCGGTCCAAATCACGATCCCGGTCTCTTTCCCGGTCCCGTTCACTAGAGGATACGGGCTTCAAATCATTCTTGCCTTGAAGGGCAAGATCGGCTTTGCGTTTCTGTTGAGCGATTTCTTCCTGGCGTCGTTGGAGGGCTAGCTGTTCTCGTTCCGCTTTACTGAGAAACACGGGTTTCTTTACCCCATCCAGCGTCTCTATGATACCGTCTCCACTCCTCTTCATCCCTTCCGGTAACGTTGCAATTCGGAATTCGGTATTTAGGTTTGGATGGAGAAATTTGTGAAAGAAAATAGTGAACTTGATTTGAGAATTTAGGGTTTCAATCTGCTGATAAAGAGCCGAGATTTCGAGCCGACGCTGTTCGAAGTATATAGCAGATTGACTTGGATCGGTTTAATCTGGCTAGACGGGGCCTGTTTTGCGAATTTAGGGCTTATCATGTTTCCTTTTCTATTTTCCCTATGGTAATTAACCAGAACTTACCCACTAACTATTATAATTTAATTAATACTCTCAATTGTAACTATTTTAATAATTATAATAGTTATTGAAAATAAATTGTAAAAATACTTACCTGAATAATATTTTAAAAAAAATTAAAAAAACCGGAAAACATTAAACAAATTATCAAAAATAATAATAATCAATGTAAATACTAAAAATAAAATTCCTATCTTAATTAAAACTCTCACATTCTCTTTCATATCAAATTATCATCAATTACGAGCGTCCTATCCATCTCCTCAAATACCACATCGACTTTGACACCAAGAACAGAATTGAAAGAGGAAAAACTTCTAATAAATTCATACGAACAATCGGGGGAAGAGTATCGCACTACGTCGACTTATTTTTATTTCATTGTTATTATTTTTTTGTCTCTATCCTGGTAACCGCTCATTTGTGTATAATAATCCCTTATTTGAAGGTTTCGTCTCTCTCACGGTTCTTCCTCCTTTGGATTCTGTGGCATGAATCAAGAAGCTCCCAAACTTGATAACATTGGTAATGGTATTGGGAATTTCTTAGTTCAATGGTGTAAGTACCTGGTAATGTGAAGTGAAATAAATTACACAATGTAATGTGTAATAAATTACATGGTAATATAATAAATTACATGTGTCGGAAAAAATGACACGATGTATCAATAATATATCATAAACAATAATACATGTAATGTGTAATAAAGTACACGGTAAGGTACATTGTGTAATAAATTACATAGTAATGTAATAAATTACATGAGTCAAAAAAATGATATAATGTATCAATAATATATCATGAACAATGACACAACGTAATGTGTAATAAATTACATAGTAATGTAGTGAATTATATGGGTCGAAAAAGGAATAAAAATAAAGATTATATGTGATAATTCGAAGAATAGAAGTTTTTTTCCTTTAATTATGCTATTGGTGTTGAAGTCGACGTAGTCTTTGGGGAGATGGGAGAAGACGGTTATAATTGACGATAATTAGAGATGAAAGAGAATGAAGGAGTTTTAATTAAAGTAGAAGTCTTATTTTTAGTATGTGCATTAAATTACATGTTAATATAGTAAATTACGTGGGTCGAAAAAAAAATGACACAATGTATTAACAATATCTCATAAACGATGACATAATGTATTGTGTAATAAATTACACGGTAATGTACATTGTGTAATAAATTACATGAGTCAGAAAAAGAATGACACAATATATCATGAACGATCACATAGTGTAATGTGTAATAAATTAATGTAGTAAATTGCATGGGTCAAAAAAGGAATGAAAAAGCAGATTATATATAATAATTCTAAGAATAAAAGTTTTTCCTCCTTTGATTTTGCTTTTGATGTTGAAGAAGTCGATGTGGTGTTTAAGGAGATGGGAGAAGACGGTTGTAATTGACGATAAGTAGAGATGAAAGAGAATGGGGAAGTTTTAATTAAGGTAGGACTCTTATTTTAGTATGTGCATTAATTAATTTTGTTTAATGTTTTTTCTAAAATATTATTAATGTAAGTACTTTTACAAAGGTTGACGGTTATTGCTAGATGAGAGAGAGATGGATGTAATTGGTAATAATTATGGATGAAAGATGATTAAAGAGTTTTAAATATGTAGGAATCTTATTTTTAGAATATCATTTAATTATTTGTAATTTTTTTTAATTGTTTTCGGTTTTTTTATTATTTTCAA
>CAVNYN010272215.1:0-44455 GCA_963692815.1 Nyctanthes arbor-tristis | reverse complement strand
CTTCTCTTAAATTTCATCATCGTACTCTAATGAGTTGATCAAAATGGAAAAGTTTTCAACAATTATATTCGATGATGAAATTTAAGAGAAGCAAAGTTTGGTCCATATACCGACATGTCCCAAAAGGCTAAAGAAGTTCAAGAGTCAATAACGGGAATAATGCAAATTCATAAGTTAATTCCAACTAAGAAAGTATTAAAGATCTAGATGGACTTGGATGCAAGAAAGCAAAAGGAATTCTTTTGATTGGAATAAGGGTCAATCATGTAAAAGGAATATAGATCGATGCTTAAAAAAGCGTAAAATATGTCTTTTGAGTCAATTGGGAACAACTCAAGAAGTTTAGGGACTTAAGTGCAATTTTTTAGGGAGAGGAGGGGGATCTACCCAGCACTGCCTTAGCTCGATATGGCCGTACAGTTTAGCTGGTGCGTGTGCACCAATAGGTAAATTTTTTTTGGTTCCATGCGGCCGCATAGCAGGCCCAACCAGAAATAGAAGATGCGGTGCAGCCGCACTACAGAAGCAGGGTGTCCCGACCTACCTTGCTGCCTCTCACAGATTACACGGTGCGGCCGTACCATTAAAAGGTACGCCCACACCTAGTAGCAGCAAAACATTTTTCCCCCCCATCACTTCTCTTGTATTTGTTTTGGTTCCAAGGTACCTTCAAGTATAATTAGAAGCCTTATGATATCTTTTAAGGTTAACATAATATTTGAAACTAAAATAAAAGATATCATTCTTTTTGTTTTCTACTTGAGGTGGCAAGATCAAATACTTACATTCATTAACTCTTTAAAGAGGGTTCGACCACTTTGGTAAATTTTGATCAATTTATTAAAGGGTTTCACATCAATTAACTTCTATTTCCCATAACTTATCACCATATATCTAATGAATATAGACTTTTATCAAAAAGTGTACAAATTATTTATACACTTAGTAAGTATTAGCTTACTTGTAAGCTGGTTGGTCGATAGCTCGTGGGAGTAGATTATGCATGTAATGCCCCAGGGACGTTGTTTTGATATCATTCTTGTCACGCCCTCGCTAATTTCTAATTATTTAATGATATCTTATACTAATTAATGAAACATATAGCGGAAGCCTCAATACAAATAACGGGGACGTGACATACAAAACGAACGAATTACTTTTGTCTTGCAGAGTTTAACATTCTATATGAAGAGGGATCATTTCTAAGTGCAAAACTAAGTGCTTGATAGGTTTTAAGGTTTGTTATCCTTTCCACCATAATTTTGGATGAATTTCTCCTTTATATACGATATGAAGAACTCAAGAAACAAGACCATTGGCAATACGATATGGAGAGGGAGACAAAGGGAGAGAGAGGGTCAGCTAAAGTGTTGGGAGTTTGAGAAATCCTACATCCCTCCGCCCCTATTTACAGTTATGGAAAAATATCTGAATTTGGTTGTTTTTAATAAACCTTTGAGTTCTGCCAACCAGAACGCGACACATTGTGCCATCTGGCGCCTTACACTTAGATGGCAAGGTGATAAATTGCTCGGCCAGTCTTTATGCTTTGTGCTGTCTTGTGATTAAGTCATAATATTTTGATCCATGTTACTTGAGTCCTTTCAATTAATAAGGGTTTTGCAATTATATTATCAACTTTAAGTTACGTTACTAATAACCACATTCTTTTCAAGCCTCCCTATTGCGTCGTGTTCTCTCGACATGGATTAAGGTTTTTTAGCCAAACTTTGGCTTCCGTCGGCTGGTTTTTTGGCCCTTTTTCTCTTTTCTTCCACAACGGTTACTGTTTCCTTCTCATATTCACAATTGCTTGACGATTATGGTGATGGATCCTGAGGATATAAAGCGATTGTGTGAAAGTCTAAAACTTGATGATGAAGCAACCCCTCACATCATCTTGCACGAAGACGACTGTGTAGAGGGCATTGTCAATATTGAACTCTACTTGGTGGGGAGGATCTTGGGATCGCAACCGGTTAATAAAGATGCCTTGGAGCATATGCTGCATGTTGGCAGACGGCAAAGGGTTTTAAGTGGAACAAAAGGGATCACAAATACCTTTGTATTCCATTTTGATGCGCTGGTGGACATGCAGAGGGTATTGGTGGATGGATCATAGAACTTTAACAACCAATTGCTATCGCTCAATGAGGCTACGAAAGTTGGAGATATATCAAAGATGTAATTCCACAAGGTGTCCTTTTTGATACATATGCTGAATGTACCACTTATATGCTATACAAAGGCGGTGGTGCTATAGATAGGGACGCTACTAGGAGAAGTAGATGAGGTTGATTGTATGGGGATGATGCCTAGGGTTCGGGTTCAAATTGATACGCGAGTGGCCTTGAGACGTGGGGTTGCAGTGGTTCTTAGTTCATTACAGGAGAAGTTTATCTTTTTGTTACAATATGAGAGATTGCCAGACTTTTGCTATCAGTGTGGCTTCATGGCTCACAAATATAATGAATGCTTGTTGGATAAACGAGTTGAGAATGAACGGGAGATGTTTCGATATGGTGAACATTTACGTTTTGTTCCTAGAGGAGGAATAATGAGGGCGGAGGAGGGAGGTAGGGATTCACACAGCGACAGCGCATCCATTGAACGTAGCTTAACTGTAAGGCGTGACGGCTCCAGGGGGTCAGCTGGGGATGCCGACCTAGGGAGGTATTAGATGAGGTAGAGGAAAAGATCTGAGGAGTGTGGCCAGTAGCCTGAGACATGGAGTGTACGAAGAGGTAGGGGAGAATGAGAGGGTGGAGGTTGCGGCCAAAGAGGACAGCCCTGGGGTTGGAGCAAGGGGGAGTGCTGTGGTGGTCCTCAATACGGTGACGGAGGGATTTGGGGATGCCAATGTCAGTATGGCTAACTTGTGCGAGGTTGTTTTGAATGAGATGGTGGTTGGAGATAGAGGTAAAGGGAAGGGAAATGAAAAGATCATAAGGGAGGTGGGAAGAGAGAAGGAGGGGAAACAAAGTAGGAAGAGGAAATGGAAGAGGTACTCTCCCAACAAACTTATCTATAAAAGGAGTGGTGCTCGGGTGGGGGCCTAAGGGTTAGTCTGAAAGGGAAACGAAAATTGCCTAGTTTCTTTATAGTGGCCAAAAAGGTGAAGAGGAGAAAACTGATCGAAGAAGATAATGATACTGGAATGGAGGAGGATATTTCTAATACAATGGCGAGTCCTGCTCAGTAGGGCCACCGATCACAATGAGTTGTCTCAGCTATAATGTACAGTGGATGGGGAACCTCTGTACATTCTCATCTTCACGGAGACTGGTCTGTACTTATTCCTCTGGTCTAATTTTCCTGTCTGAGACTAGACTTAACAGTGCCACGGTAGAGAGGGTGTACATCCAATTGTGGTTTGTGGGAAATTTTGTGGTTGAAAGTAGGGATAAGAGTAACGGCACAATGTTGTTCTGGGATAAGGATTGGGATGTAACTATCAAATCCTTCTCTTCGGGTCACATTGATGTGTAGGTTAATTCAACGGATAAACCATCTTTGCGATTTACTAGCTTTTATGGTAATCCAGATACTCAGAATAGATACCAGTTATGGGAGCTGGTTCGGAGATTGTTTCACTAGGATGATGCCGCATGGCTCTACTGTGGAGATTTTATTGAGGCATTATGCATTGCTGAGAGCATGGGAAATAATACGAGACCTTCATATTGGATGGAATCTTTTCGACAGGTGATGGTAGAATGTTTGCTGCAAGATTTGGGATACTTAGAGCGAGCAATGACATGGCATAATGGCAGGCAAGGTAGACACCGGATCAAACCCGACTTGACAGGGCTTTTGGTAATGAGCAGTGGGTTCATGAGCATCCGGATGCTATGGCTGAAAATCTTATGTATAAGCGGTCGGATCATAGGTTGATTTTGATCAAGTTGGATAGGGAGATTGGTATTAACAGGCAACCACGATGCAAACCTTTCAGATATGAGACTTTTTGGTTGTAGGAAGATGCATATTATGGTAAAATCAATGACTTCCTTTGGGTTTGGGTAGAGCAACCATAAGTAGCAGTGACGCCGGCCGCTATTGTGACACATTTGGTAAATTGTGTGCTCAATCTCTCTATTGGAGTAAAAGGGAGTTTGGGGGTTGGAGGAGATAGATGGCTGAATTTTAGAAACGGCGGGATTGTTTGTTGAGAGGTGAGTGTGCAGAGGAACACGGCGATGAGCTGAATTAGTTAGAGGGGAATATTGAATGTCTGCAGCGCAAAGAGGAAAGTTATTGGCGGAATCGCTCGAGAGTTGCCTAGCTTAAGGAAGAAGACCAGAACACAAACTTTTTTCACTTTCGAGCAACATGGAGGAAGAAAAAAATACCATTAGAAGGCTGAGAGATGCTGGGGGAAATTGGATTGAGGGGGAAGAGGCAGTCGTGGAACATATTCAGGAGTACTACGCTGAGCTTTTTACAAGTAATAATCCATATGAGGCTGATCTAGTGGGAGGACGAGTAGCATCCGGGGTATTTTGGCCTACGAGGATTTCAGGTACGTGCATAGAGGAGCTATTCACTGATCAAGACATTACAGAGGCTCTCATTAGTATGGGGCCAAACAAGGCTCCAGGGGTCGATGGTTTTCATGCCATCTTCTATTAGACACATTGGGAGGTATTAAAAGGTCCTATCTAATATGTTTGTCTCCGAGTCCTGAATGATGGATATAGTGTTAAAGATTTTAATAAGACCACTATTGTGTTAATCCCCATGACTAAGACCCCTGAATCTCTTCGTGATTGTAGACTTAATTCTCTGTGCAATGTGATTTATAAAGTGGTGTCGAAATGTCTAGCAAACAGGATTAAGAGCACTCTTCATTCACTGGTGTTTTATAACCATAGTGCTTTTGTGCCTGGGCAATTAATCTCAGATAATGCTATTATGGCCTTTGAAATCTTACGTTTGTTACACAAAAGAACAACTGTATGAAAGGCTTCTTTGCTCTAAAGCTGGATATCAACAAAGCCTATGCCCGAGCAGAGTAGTACTTTGTGCAGGAGGTGATAGTGAAGATGAACTTTCCTAGGAAGCTGGTTGACTGTATTATGGATTGCATATCTACGCCTTCTTTCACCTTTACTATTAACAGGGAATATTAGAGGAGAGTGAACCCAAGCAGGAGCTTCGCCAGGAGTGCCCTTTGTCTCCATACCTATTTATTCTCTATGCGGAAGCTTTCACATCTCTTATTTCCCAAGGTGAGGATATGAGTGATAGTTGGGGGTGAAATGTTCTAGGAATGGACCCCGGGTGAGCCATCTCTTCTTTACAGATGACTCCATTCTTTTTACAAGGGCTACAGTGATGGAAGCTACTTTGGTTATGGGAATACTTGATAGATATGAAAGAGCGTCCAAACAGCAGGTAAACATACAAAAGACCTATATCACCTTCTCTCCAAATATGCCATTTCATCTTCTAAAGATTTTAGCACAGTTTGGAGTGGATCTGGAGTAGTAATATAATAAGTACCTGGATTTACCAGCGGTGGTAGGGATTAACAAACATAGGACCTTTGGAACCTTGAAGGAAAAACTATGGAAGCATGTCCAAAGGCAGAACCGGAGCATGTTCTCCTACGCCGAGCAAGAGATAATGATAAATGTAGTATTGCAAGCCATGCCCACATACATGATGAGTCTTTTCCGTGTCCCTCAGAGATTATGCAGTGAGATGAGGATCTCTTAATTTTGAAATTCCAGGTGGGGCTAACAGAGCAACAAGCGTAAGATGGTATGGATTAAATTGGATACTTTGTGTACAACCAAGTCAACTGGAGGTCTCGAGTTTCGTGATTTTCGGGATTTCAATCAGAGTCTTCTTATGAGGCAAATTTGGCGAATCATGCAAGACCCAGATTCCTTAGTGGGTCGACTTTTGAAGGGGAAATATTTTCCAAATACAGATATCCTCCATTCCAATGATAAACTGGAGAGTTCATATATTTGGAGAAGTTTACTGTGGTTGAAGAGTTAGCTAGTGGAAGGTGTACGTTATTGAGTGGGTGATAGACAAAATGTTTGTATTTAGGTAGATCCTTGGCTGCCAATGGTAGGGAGTTTTAGGCCATTAACTTCTTCTGTCAAAGGGATGGAGAGAATTAATGAGTTGATTGGATAGAAAAGCGAGTAGGGATGTGGTGCTTGTTAACTCATTGTTTTTGCCGGTGGATTGAGACAGAATCCTTGGATTCCCTGTAGGCCAAGGTGGGAAAGATCAAATGATTTGGCACCATACTAAGATGGGTACCTGCAGGGTCCATAGTGGTTATCACCTTGCTCATAATCTGCGCCAAGCGACTGATCTGAGAAGCTCATTTATGTCAGATTGGTGGTCACGACCGTGGAATTTAAATCTTCAGTCTAGGATCTGTCATTTTATTTGGAGGTTGTCCCAAGGGGCTCTCCCAATAGTGACCAGCTTACAATGGCGCAATATTGATGCGCAAATAGTATGATCACGTTGTAAGGCAGTTGAGAGTGATGCTCATGTGTTTTTGGATGCGACTGGGTGAAGCGGTTCTGGAAAACATTAGGGTACTAGAATAGTATTAGGGTTGGCTCATCTAACGGCGTGCAAATTGACTTTTACAACCGCCTACGGTCATTCCATTCGATATGTAACCAGCGGGAACTTGAGTTGATTTATGGAGGGCTTTGGATCGTATGGAACTAGCACACTTCACTTAATAATAGAGGTAAACTACGCTGGGTAGATTACTCCTGTGACGCCATTCAGATTCTTCTTTCTGAGTACAAACGAGAGCAGGAATGAAGGGAGCTTGTTGGGAGGAACATGCATGCTGCTGGGAGAGCTGTGCGGTGGATTAATGCTGAAAAGTCTTAGGATGGTTTGGTTCTATCCACTGATGTTGCAGTTCGCGAATTAGACGGACTGCTGGTGTTGGAAGGAGTTGTGACGGACTGACATGGGATCATTATGGGGGGTTTTTACTGTGCAAAAGCTTGGTGGAGTAGACCCAGCAGTGGCGGAGGCATGGGTGTTGAGAGAAGGTCTCCTATTTGTGGCACACCATAATTTCAATTTGGAAAGAGCTGAAACGGATGTGCTTATAGTGGTACAAGACCTTCTTAAAGAAGCTCCTGATGCAACGATTACTTCTTTAATCGGAGCCATTCGTGGTCTTCTAGTGGCTGACAAATGTGGCTTTTGTTGTCATATCATGTGAGATCGAAATATGATAGCCCATTGTTTTGCGGCTTATTCGATTTCTTTGTCTCATGATATATATTGGGTTGATAGGATCCTCTCTTTAATTTCTGATTATGTTTCTTGAGAGGACCTAGGGATGTAATGACCGTTATGAAATTAAATTCCCATTCCAAAAAAATGATCATTGTCAAAATAACATTTAAGCTCAAGTGGTTATTCAATCATTATCAATACATTGTCAATAACCATATTCAAATTCTAATTCATTGTCCAAATATCTATCATCATGTTCTAACTCTTGGCATTTAAGTGGATAACATTCTTGCAATAATTCCAATACAATTAATTGTCACATTTTATTTATTGGTGTTCATTCGAGTGGCAAACCTTCAAGTTTTGCAATTCAATACAATCATGTTACTATACTTTAATTCTTGATGACCTTGTAACAATTCAATATCATCATATTATCATAAACTAATCCAATTTATTATCAAAATATCGATCATATTGTCAATAGTTATTTCCTAATTCTTAGTGTGCATTTGAGTGACAACCTTGTGTCCTTGAATATGATCACATTATTACATTGAAATTTGGCCGTTCAATTAAGTAAGAATCTTATAAACTTATGATGCAATTCAAGTAATTATTCAATCATCGTCAAAATAACGACTACATGCTTAAAATTTTGAGAGATGTTACAATAACTCAAAAATTAACACTCAAGCAAAAGTTGTTTCAACCACTACCTTGTCTACCATTTCAGCCTCGTGAGGGCTTAAGATTATACTAGAAGTTGGGTGTCACCTTGCTCCATTAGTTCGGTCTCATGGGGGCCTAAGGTTATACTGGCAGGCTGGTTACTGCCTTGTTTCCCAGTTCGGCCTCATGTTGGCCTAAAATTATATTGAGTGCTAGTGCTGCCTTTTTCCTCAGTTCGGCCTCATAGGGTCTAAGATTACACTGGGAGGCTGGGTACTGTCTTGTCCCTTGTTTTGTATTACCACTTAATATTAGATGAGATAGAGTTTTTGAAGTTCAGTAGGCTACTTGATTAGATAAATAGAGTGGGAGACGGGTACAAGTGGAATCTGGGTAACTAAAAGTAATAGACGTTTCATTATTGTAGAAACAGGAGATAACACTTTTTAGTAATACTTTTTTAAGTGTTCTGCATTTTAGGAGTGCAATAATGACTTTTTAACCATAGAAATAAGTGCTGGAGCTTCCATTGGTTAAGGTTGATTCCTATTATGATCCATTCTCTGGTCCAGAGACTTAGTTCTTGATTCGAGCCTTTCAATTTGGGGAGGAGGTGGCTACTGATGGAGCCTCTCCACCTCCCATTGCAAAAATTCAACCTGCGCCATCAATGTTCATATTTGTATGTTCAGTATGACGTTTGAGTTTCCTTTGTTGTCTCTCCTTGGTATGATTAGAGGGAGGTCCACATCATACATAGTTGTTCTTCACAAATGCAAATATTGTAAGTAAGAAGAAAAACGAATAGAATGTGCTGGTAGGCCTAACTTGTTGAAGTAAGGTCCTTCTTCTAGCGCCAATTGTTGACGTCGGAATTTGTGAGCTTTCGAGTGAGCAAGAAAAGTAGGGGATTTTTTATAAGAAGCAATGTGAGGAACTTTAATTAGATCAAATTGTTAACCAAAGCTAAAAGTCTGGCCCTTTAGGAGCTAGAAATCAGTCCCCCTAAGAGCAAAGGGGCTTTAGAATTTTTATCATATTTTCTCACTCTCAAATAGCTTTTTCCTCTTAAAAGTTAGAAGATGATCCCCCTTTTGGCATCATCTTCTTATATTTATAATTATAGGTGTGAGAGGAGTCTTTCAGGCCTTTTACATTGGGGAAGCAGACAAAATACGTGTTTCTACTTCCACCTTGGATTATGTCTCCATAATTGCTACGCATGTTAGTTTCATGAAATCACTTGCGATTTTATATGTGGACCCTAACAACATATAAGAGAGAGGTGTCTCAATAATAGTGACATAGGAAGATTCTAAATCATTACTCGGTGATCATCACCACTAGATCATTAAACGGCCTTTGTCGCATTTGAGACATTTCGTTGTGAGAATCAGATAAAGTGGTGTTATTTGTCATTTATAGCAAGAAAACATATTAAGTAAGAAGTCTTTGCAGAATTTGAGACAAGTCGTTGCCAGAATCTAGTAAAAGTAGTATGATTTGTAATCCACAAAAAGAAAACATATTTAAACTCGTGCGTTAGGATCTTTGTTCTAAAAATCCAAAATTAAGAGCACACCTAATGATGCTTGTGATGTTAGCAATCAACGTAAATTTTATTTACAGGCTACAGAAGTTGCGTGGGCTCTATAAATCAAATTGTATGCTCACATTTTTAGATCATCATCATTGGTTGGGAAATAATATCAGTTTTGATCACCTACCCCATGTGGGTAGATTAAAGTTGGGGTAGACTTTAATCTACCCACCCTCTCCTACATGGCATGCCATGTAGGAGGGGTAGACTTTAATCTACCCATATGGGGGTAGGTGATCAAAACTAGAAATAATATGCCACTGCTCGGGCGAGTTTCTTTAATGAGTCAGATTCGACTCTATACCTGAGGCCAGACTATTAATAAAAATCAGCTAAGTCACTTGCAATCAACAAAATCACATAACATGTGACTTGACTGATTTTTATTAACCATCTGACTTTATGTAAGGATGCAGATTTGGCTCATTAGAAATCGTACTACCTGGGATACTGTGTTGTACACTTGGGGTGCAAAGCCCTCAAGTAACCACGGTTTACAGACATGTATATATGTGTGTGTGTAAAATTCTGTGCAATCAGCCAAATTACATGACATGTGACGAGGGCCGGCCCTAAGAATTTGGGGGCCCTGTGCGGTAGTACAAAATAGTGCCCCCCTTCAATCAAATAATCAAGGCTATATTAAAAAATAAATTATATTATAATCATAGTATTTTATATTAAAAACAATCATTTTTATTATGGTTTTCCACTTTTTTTATTAACTTATCGGATTTATGGTTTTTTTTTTTAGTCTTTGATGATTAATGGCAAATTTAAGTTTCAAAGTAGGCATTGTTTAATTTTTTTTAAGTAATAAAATCTATTCTCATTCTTAATCCAATAACTTCGATTAATTTTTTAAAAATTGGAGTCCCGATAGTGTTTTATTTTTAATAACAAATTGCATTCTAGAAATTTTTTAAAAATTTTAATGTCACACTTATAACAAAAAAAAAAAAAAATTAGTGCCTCTTGGATGATGAGCCGTATGCTGTTGCACGACTAATACGCCCTCAGAGCCATCTATGTATGTGATGTGGCTAATTTTTATTAATAGTGTGACTTCGTTTAAGGAGCCAGGCTTAGTAGAAAGAGCTGGGCGACTAACGTTGTACACTTCGGGTGCAAAGTCCTCAGGTAACTACGGTTTACAGATATATATATATATATCTATATATATGCGTGTGTGTGTGTGTGAAATTCTATGCTCTTTACATGTGAAGAATGGGGAAGACAATGCCACCGTTAGAGCACCACCCCTTTCAGGGGGGCAACACCACGCTCTAAATTCCTTCTTTCCTAAGTAGGTTGCACGATCAGCAATTATAACCCGTTCATTTTATTCTCTTTGATTGGAACCCTAGTCCCCAATTTCATTCAGAGCAACCAACCAGTAAAGGTTTTCTCTTTCTTTTTTCTTGGGTTAATTTTAAAGAATTCATTCGCCATGAGACCTGTGCAGAATTTCGAGCAGCACGCTCGCCACCTGATCGAACCTGAACTCAGTAATAAACATACGCCCACTCACTGTATTTACGGTGCATGATTATGTTTTATAGTGTGTTCATTTTTGCCTTTTTGTGGGTTTTTTTTAACAGCAATTCAGGCGAGGCTGCAATTGGCGATGGAGGTGCGGGACAGCCTGGAGATATGTCACACCGGGGAGTATTTAAATTTCTTGAAATGCTATTTTCGTGCATTTTCGGCGATTTTATATCAAATTACTAAGCCCCAGTTTGTTGATAACCCAGAGCATAAGCTCCGTAACATTATAATTGAAATTCTTAATCGTCTGCCGCACAGTGAGGTTCTCAGGCCCTTCGTTCAGGAGCTCCTGAAAGTTGCTATGCATGTGTTGACGACGGACAATGAGGAAAATGGATTAATTTGCATTAGGATTATTTTTGACTTGCTTAGGAACTTTAGGCCGACCTTAGAGAATGAAGTTCAACCTTTCCTAGATTTTGTCTGCAAAATTTACCAGAATTTTCGTGCGACTGTAAGTTACTTTTTTGAAAGTGGGGCTGTCGTGGCACCACCTCCTGTAGCGGCTTCAACCTCTGGGTCTCTTGGGTCGTCACTTAGTGGTGATGATGTGAAGCCAATGGACGTAGATCAAATGGGTCTGTCAAGTAGTTCTGCTGGAGGGGCTGCAGTGCAGCTCAATCCAAGCACAAGGTCGTTTAAGGTTATTACGGAGAGCCCTCTAGTTGGTATGTTTCTGTTTCAGTTGTATGGCCGCCTTGTTCAGACCAATGTCCCGCATCTGTTGCCGTTGATGGTTGCGGCAATTTCAGTCCAAGGTCCAGACAAGGTTCCACCACATCTGAAGACACATTTTATTGAGCTGAAGGGTGCACAAGTCAAGGTAATTCTACTCTCTTCTGTTATAAGGTTTGGGATAATGATTTTAAATTTTAGTGCTTCCAATTTTTATTTGCTTATTTCGATGGTACAATGGCCGAAGACTCCAAGTGTTCTTCTCCTAATAAATTGTAAGCTCCAAAAATGATGCAGGGACTTTGCACATTGCTCAAATTCTACTTGGCAATCGAGCTAAGTGGTAGCATTGCTCTGGTTTCTTTGTAGGAGAATATTGATATCTGTTCCATGCTTGCATATAGGGGGAAATGCTGGGCACATTCAACACTTCCTTTCCGTACACTATTGCTTGTCATTGCTCTTTATACTTCTAAGTGATATTTTGTGGATTATTTGCAGACTGTTTCTTTCTTAACATACCTGCTGAAGAGCTTTGCTGATTATATCAAGCCACACGAAGAAAGCATATGCAAAAGCATTGTGAATCTCTTAGTGACATGTTCTGACTTGGTTTCTATTCGAAAGGTTAGTTTGTTTTTGTACCTTTTTTTGTCATTCTTCATTTACTAGGAAGTGATTCATAGAAGTTTTTGGTTCCAGGAATTGTTGGTAGCCTTGAAACATGTTCTCGGGACAGATTTCAGGCGGGGTTTATTTCCTCTAATCGATACACTTTTGGATGAGAGGTATATTCTTTTAGCAAACGTCCCTTTTGCAACACTCTACGGACTTTTTGCAGAATGTTTGTTCCCCTGTATTTATGTACCTGTATCTGTTGCTTTGAGAAATTGTAGTACTAAGTACAAGTTACTGCAATATATTGAGAAGTCATTGGATATGTGATTGTATAGCCCAAATACAATCCCATACATTCTAAACAATCCAGGAACTTTGATAATGTTGGTATGCTTCATTTTGACTCACATGAATACATACTCCATGATTATTATTATTATTATTATTATTATTATTATTTTTTTTTTTTGTTTTGGGGGGGGGGGTGGGATATAAACAGGGGAGTTAGAAAGAGAAGAATTGAGTTATATCATGTGGGCTAAATAAAGTAGAAAAATTAGAAAGAATTGTGGAAGAAGTAAATTTATTTCGTAATCACAGTGTAAGAACAAATATTTCATAAAGATCCATTTATATCATTTCAATGATTATAATTAAGTAAGAAAATAATATCAAAACATTTTCCTAATATAGAATTAAACATGGAAATTAATCATAGAATATTCCTAATAGCATCTCCACCATTCCCCTTGGCTTGACTCTGGTGGGTTAGATTGTAACTTCTAATTCTGGGAGGCTGATATTTGGTCTGCACCAAGTACGGGAACTGAATTCTTGAGACTAACATAATTGGTGATTTATACACCATGTGGCCAGTCTTTTTCACATAACTTAATGCTATAGAGAACTCTTCGAGGTAGCATATAGTGAAACTCATAAGTATTAATTGAGTCCACAAAATATGTAGCACACTGGATGAGCATGGTAAATTGTTATAACAGATAAGTACAACATCGATGGCTTGAATTGTGCCTCAATAAAGAAGTAATTTTGCTACATTGAAAGTTGACCTCTTATTTAAGCTCAGTAGTCAAACCAAGAAGTTACAGTTAATGGATCAATGATCTTTTTAACATGTGTAGATAAGTGTGCTAGAAAGATGGAGATAAACATAAAATCCTCCATTGCTATGTTGCAAAACAAATGCATAACTTTCATTATTTAAAATCAATTTGTATCGTTTGTCAAAATGAAAACTATTATCAAGACTAAAAAAGGTTGAAGATGAAATGTGACGGTAGTTAGAAAGGTAACAGTCTAGCGGAAAAGAAAGTAAATAACCAATTGCCATGGAAAAGAGGTAGCAAAGTAAAGAATATTTCTAAGTTGAGGTGATAGAAGGACAAAGTGGCTCTTAAGGTAGCATCAAAATGTCCTTGCATCTATGGAATATCTTGCGGACACTCAAAATCGATATGTTCGTCGGCATCATGTACATATTTGAGAGTTGAAGTGTTGGGCACACACGAATACTATGTTGAATGCAGTTAAGCTTAGCTATCAACAAGTCTACCCTTTAGAACATTTGGTGAAGATGCAAGTATGTAAGACTTTGTGTAGCCAAGGTTATAAGCTCAATCTAAGGACTAAGGTTTAAATTTAATAGTAAGCTCGATCTCAAATTCTTGAGCCGGGAGAAATCTTGAGCGGTGGAATGTTGAATGTCATCAATATCACAAGTCTAATAGTTCCTCGAATTGGCTGATATATTTGTGAACAGGGGACAAGCGTTGCGTGTAGCAAAATAAAATTTGATCTTGTAGTTAGAGTGCGATAATGGGCTGGGTATGCTGAGTTAATATTGTTTCATTTCATCTAACAAAGTCATAGGACGCTAACATAAAAGATGAGTGTTTTGCAAAAATGAGTCCCAATAATGCTTGGCAGGTGCCTACTTTGTGTCATAAATCTCCGAGAGCCTCTCACTTTGTGAAAGTGAAGAACTTTTCAAGATGATCAATCTAGTCGATATATTATATCTGGACTACAAGGACCATCAAAATTCTACCCTTTTTTTGGGTTTGGATACAAGGGGAAATAGAAGAGGAAATTAGGGGAGGTTCGAACTTGGGACCTTTTGTGCAGAACTTGAGCAAAATTCTACAATTTTTATTTGCTTATAAAAATAATATATAGCCTCAATATTGTCCCTACAATATCCCTATAGTAATGATAATAATGCAGATGACTGAATAAAGATCAAGTTATTCTAGTGGCTGCAGCCATAACTAACGTGGCCTCTAAAGTGGCCCAACATGGAGGTGATGGGATTTGGCAATTGCTGATGAGGCTGATGGAGGCAATGACTAGGGTATAAATTTTAGTAGCTGCAGCAATAAGAGTCGGGGAAATGTGCAAAAGGAAATGACTGTTCTGATAACAAATTAATTTTGAATACAATATGGATAAAGGCCACGTTAGCTAGCAATTCTATTTAGCTTATTTACAAAGAAAGCCCCTAATGTGTTAAGGCCACATAAAAGACCGCCAACTTTTCATCCTGGCGGTAAACACTCTTAGGGATTGTTTGAACCTCTTTATTTTTTCCCTTTATAAATTCACCTACCATGATTTGACTGTTGATTTGGCAACTACTCAATAATCACCACACATTTCAAACTTCAATTAAATCTCCACCACTCATTATAAATTCCCTTTATAAATTGCAAAAATAAAGAACTTCAAACAAGTTCTTAACCTATATTTAGCTTACAGAGGCCTTTACCGTCAAATTTTGCCCATTTCTATTACTTGACTTTTAAAATCAGTTTTTTTTTTTTTAATTAAATTGAGTAAAAATAAAATACCTTTATATTAAATAAAATAAAGGCTTATTTATGCAAAATGCCCTCAACATTTAAAGCCGGTGTCGGAAAGGCCACTAATATTATAGAACAAGGATGAAAGAGACGTGTACTTAGGACTTATTTTGAATATAATAAACGCTAAATCCAGTAGTTGACATACTTGGTAATGAGACTAATCTTTTCAAACAACAATTAAGGGTGTTGGATTAATGAGGAATTACGACGAGATAAAATGAGTTGTGGATATTTGGTAGGAATTGAGATATGTGGTTGAAATTGAGTGGAATTGGCTATAGTGCTCTGGTTATTTCTGCAGCTGCAATGTCTTTTGTTGTTCTGGTTGATACCATGCTAAGTTTGTGAAATGAAATGCACTCTTTTGAGTTCTTGTTTATTGCATTTGTCATCGTGACATCACCAGAAAATTGGTTTTGAACTGCTTCAGGGTCCTTGTTGGAACCGGTCGGGCTTGCTTTGAGACATTGAGGCCCTTAGCATATAGTCTTCTTGCAGAAATTGTGCATCATGTGAGGGGAGAGCTTTCACTGTCTCAGGTATGCCTATCTATTGTTGATGCTTTATGTTTGTTGGATCTTGAACTTGCTCGTATAATGCTACCTAGTTGCCTCAGATAGTACAATTTCATTTAGATAAATATTGGACAGCTCTAATTTTGATCAATTTGTTAGGTTCTTGTCCTGAACCATATCCCAACTATGCTCTTGCTCTAGGGGGCCAATTTAAATTATTAAAGGAAGCAAACACAAGTTAAAAAAATATGAATTTCTTTTTCTTTGTCAAAAATAAAGAGTAATCTGCCACCATCTTATCACTGACCGTGCTGGTGCTTGCTGATGTAGTATTGACACCACAGGTTAACCTTCAGGATAACCACAGCCTCTAAGTAGAGACAAAACTAATGAAAATAATATATAAAAACAATAAAAACAATAAGAAGATCCCAAAGACCGAAATCATATTGCTATTTTCCATGTTCTTATCCACCATGGCCACCAGCCATCTGAATCTCAGGGCTACTTTGATTCTCCACATGGATTTAAAAGGCACGGTGAGGCGTGCCTTGAGGCCTTCCCTGAAATGAGGCGCATATATTTTCCTTAAGAATCTAATTCTTGCTCGTTGATGTTTGATTTTAGTTTGATTTGACCAATGATTTTTTTTAAATTATTTATTTTTCGTTTTATAATGTTCGGTTATTTCATAATTCTTTAAATACTCTTTTAAGTTTTTGGTGAGGATCACAACTCAATTCTCCTCTAGGTTCACACCATGCCTCATGAAGGAAAAAAGGCCCTAAACCCCGTTTCTTCATTTCCGTCAAACTATTGCCAATACAATGACTATGGTGAAAAAGAATTTGAAATGTCATCTAGAAACGTGTCCTTTTGCTTCACTGCCATGAACATTAGAAACTTCAAGTTGGCACCCAGACCTGCTGCTCCTACTATGGATGACCCCTCTTATTTGGTTTTTGTTATTTGCTCCTTGGAGGAATTGATGTAGTTTAAGGTAGGTGAAGGTCCAGCAGTAGTAAATTGGTGTCCTTCGTGATTTTGGCCAAAGTTGGGGATGGGTGGAGAGAGGTTCTGCCAAATGAGGATATTATTTTCATACAAGGGATGTCGTAACTCACATGAAAGATAATTACTGAGAGTTCTATACTTCTTATTTCTCTAACTCTCATTATACTTTGTTGATCTTTTTATGAATGTGGTGTGCAGCTATCCCGGATAATTTATCTGTTCTCAAGCAACATGCATGATGCTTCATTGTCTCTCAGCATTCATACCACGTGTGCTCGGTTGATGTTGAATCTGGTAGCTTTTAAAATAATTTTCCAGAGCTTTGAGTTAATTAATGTTATTCTGCCTTAAAGTTGATTAGCCAAACCTAGATAATGGCATGTCTACTTGTCTTCAAATGATTATCTTACTTATTCACTATTCAAATAGGTGGAACCAATTTTTGAGAAAGGTATAGACCAGACAACAATGGATGAAGCACGGATTTTATTGGTATGTTTTTCTTGGTGCTGTTTTAACTGTTCCAAAGGGCACCTGCTTTACTTTATCGGATGAATTTTCTTTCTGGAAATAACTCATGTAACCATTTTACAGGGCCGGATTTTGGATGCTTTTGTTGGTAAATTTAATACTTTTAAGCGCACCATTCCTCAGGTACTTCAACTTTTTATCAGGTCATTTAATTTTCGCTTAAAACAAAATTAAGGACCTTTTGTTAGTTCTTCTGGATTTGAGAAAGTTTACACTTCATATTTTTGGTTTTGTGTGGCTATGGACTCTGGTTTGCTAATGTTGATTCTATTTTTTATAGAAGATTTTTTAATTCCTTTTCTTATTCGCCCGTCACTTCCATAAGCTTTTTGTTTGATAGCTGAAAGGTATTTTGCAAAACCAACTCTGTTCGAATTGGTAACATCCAAAGGAAGTATCTATTGGATAACATCATATATGAACTATGAGAAAGACTCTCTTTTATGTGTCAGTTTCATTCTGAAGCTGGTTTTTTTTGGATAAGTATAATCTTCTAAACAAGCTACTGTGTGTTTGCGGTATTCTTGATTTATTTTTATTTTTTTAAAAGAAAGTAATCCCTTAGTGGAACTCCTAATGTGACCTAGAAAAACGGAGAGGAGAAAAGGAAGTTGGAAAACAAATGGAAATTTAATGAAAGTCTAGTCAATCCTACTTTCATTACATTTCTGCTTGCTTTCCAGCTTAAAATGTAATGAAAGTAAAATTGGCTAGCCATTTTAAAACAAGTAGAAATGTAAAAACAAGCTGATGCTTCACCATTTAGTTTTTAACTTTAAATTAATAAATTTTGCAAATTTTAAAAATAATAAGATAAATAAAAATATTATGGAATATCCCCGTGTCCATGTTGACAATTTGTATCCTTTTTAACTGTGTCCTGGGATCCTACATTTTAAAAAAAAGAACGACTTGACTCGTACATCCATACCCATATCCAGTACCGGTAACCAAGTCTGATCAACATAGTAAACTAAGGTAGCTTCACTTATTAGTTATTACAGTGCACCACAGAGTAACATCCAGGATTGGTGGCGAGTGTACTTGAAGAAATGCCAAATGTATGAGAAGAGAGTTAGTGTAAGGGAAATCCACACACTAAGTGTACTTGAAGAAATGCCAAATGTATGAGAAGAGAGTTAGTGTACAGGAAATTCACACACTAAGTTAGAGAGCTGTTGGAAGTGCAGAAATCATGAAGATAGATCTAACCACTATTTGAATACAACTGGACAGTGGTTTGTATGTTCATGATGAAAATTTTAAATTTGCAGGCATTGCAATCGTCTTTAATATTTGCATGAATGGTCCAAAGGCAAGGATGATATTGTATAATTTCAATATTTAAGTGGGTTAACTGCTGTAATAGAATATTGAGGGTTCCCTCTCCAGATTAGAGAAAGTGGGAGGGCAAAGTTACCTGGCTCATTTGTGAACATTATGTTTGTCAGTGAGCATTCAAGATGTAAAAATTTTTGCTTCTGACTGATGACAACTTAATTGTCAGATTTTTGCTGTGTACTTTAGTGTTGCTGGGTATTTCAGCTTTATGGAAAATTTCCTTTGAAACCTTTGCTTCTTCCTGGCATCTTTTCTTGCTTGTGTTGAATGTTGAATCTTCCCTTTTTCTTGCATCTTCTACCATTAAGTTGCCAAAATGACTATATATGTCTTGATGGACTGCATTTCTTTCTGTTTTATAGCTATTGGAGGAGGGAGAAGAGGGAAAAAGTCGGTCTACCTTGAGGTCAAAACTTGAAGTCCCAGTACAGGTAAGTTGTACTCATAATGCTAGCCTTCTGTGTAACCATCAAGCTTCTTAAGTTAATAAGCTGATTATGCCTCTCCTTTGTGTTTTTATCTTTGTGTTCCAGTTTCCATTAGATTTAAGTATCACCAGTATTTTTGTTATCACCTTCAGAATATTGAATGTCACAATTTTCCTACTATTCTCAGTGTCAATGAGGTTAACATGGAACTTTCACATGACTATAAGAGAAGATACATTAAGTGGCTGTTTGATTCTCTTTATTGACATTGGTTTATAATGAGAAATTAAGGTGAAATGAGTGGTGTAGATTTAATAGAAGTTTGAAATTTGTCGTTATAAATAAGGAGTTGGTCAAATCAGTGGTGGGTGAAATTATAAATAGAATTGATAAAGAGAATCAAACAAGCTCTAAGATGAAGTTGAATTGCCCATTGTATCTAATTTTTCTTCTTGCTCATGTAGAACCTTGAATATGTCGTATCATAAAAGTCATATATGTGGTAAATATTGTATTTGATTTCATTCAATTGAACTCTGCTGTTTGTGATCTTCACCAACAAGATATCCTTTTGACCTTGCCACCACTTCAATTTTGCCTTACTGTACTTTTATAAAGAATTCCCTGTTAATAGGATATTGCCTGCCAAAAGTTTGCTCATAGTTACTGAAACCATCATTGCATGGCCCATTTGGACATTCAGTTCACGCATTGTACCAGATACCACCTTCAGTTCATGCATTGACATAGCAAGTTCTTTTAACCTAGACATGCTCTCATAATAGCCAGCTGGGTTGCAAGATAAGCTAGTTATGCTGCAAAAATGTTGATGACAAGTAGCTACTTAGCACTGACTGAAAGATTATAGAGGCTGTTTTCACTTGGTTTATGGAGTGTCTTCATCCAAATGTTGCTGCCCAGATACCACCTTCAGTTCATGCATTGACATAGCAAGTTCTTTTAACCTAGACATGCTCTCATAATAGCCAGCTGGGTTGCAAGATAAGCTAGTTATGCTGCAAAAATGTTGATGACAAGTAGCTACTTAGCACTGACTGAAAGATTATAGAGGCTGTTTTCACTTGGTTTATGGAGTGTCTTCATCCAAATGTTGCTGCCCAGATACCACCTTCAGTTCATGCATTGACATAGCAAGTTCTTTTAACCTAGACATGCTCTCATAATAGCCAGCTGGGTTGCAAGATAAGCTAGTTATGCTGCAAAAATGTTGATGACAAGTAGCTACTTAGCACTGACTGAAAGATTATAGAGGCTGTTTTCACTTGGTTTATGGAGTGTCTTCATCCAAATGTTGCTGCCCAGATACCACCTTCAGTTCATGCATTGACATAGCAAGTTCTTTTAACCTAGACATGCTCTCATAATAGCCAGCTGGGTTGCAAGATAAGCTAGTTATGCTGCAAAAATGTTGATGACAAGTAGCTACTTAGCACTGACTGAAAGATTATAGAGGCTGTTTTCACTTGGTTTATGGAGTGTCTTCATCCAAATGTTGCTGCCAGTAGTTATCACATATTCGATTTCATTTCGTCTATTTCCTGGAAGAACTAAAGTATAAGGCCTAATTATTCAGGAGTGCTTTAAGATCTTGTATCTCAATAATGTTCATGTTCTATTTTGTTAATTAGTAAGTGGCTTTCTAGCATCCAAAAAAGTCTTGGTTCTCATTATAATAATAAGAAGTTATGATAAAGTTATAATGAGTGATGGAGATAAGTTTGATATGTGTAGATGTAATTGAGTAGTTAAAGAATTGGTGGTAGGTAAAATAATAATGTGACTATGAAAAGGAGAACCAACAAGTAACAACCTCACCGTTTTAGGGGGTTTACCATTTACAGCTTGTTCTTGGGAGCTTTATCTAAAGGACGGGTAGATTTATAGATGAATGTGTGGTGGAAAGATTATTGGGAAGTGTGAAAATTTGTTTTTTGTGGAGAATATGTGGTTGATTTTGATTTGATATATTTTTTATTTATATAAAGCTCCAAAGAAGAAGCTCTTAATGGCTTCACTAACCCATGTTTAAAAACAATGGTTTTGCTTACCCTGATATCAATTAGTGTATATTCATAGTTTAGTTTGTCTTTTGGTTCCATTTTGAAATTTAGCTCCTTTGTTGATCATGGCAACACTGTAGCAGGCTGTTCTTAATCTATCAAGTCCTGTGGACAATTCCAAGGAAGTTAGCGATTGTAAGCATCTGATAAAGACTCTAGTTATGGGTAATGATCTATTGTCATTCGTTTCCCCTATACAATACAATACTACTTATTTTATTAATGAAGAATCTATAGCAAAAATCTGCTTTTGTTAGATACTTGTTACTATTATCTGGCGGATGCATTTGGCAGGAATGAAGACAATCATCTGGAGCATCACACATGCTCATCTACCACGGTCACAGGTTAGTGAGATCTTTTAATGTTATAAAATAATTCACTCTGTCTACCTGTAGTTTATATGCTATTTCAATTATATAGGTTTCATCAGCACATGGGACCCCTCCGCAAGTTCTTGTTTCGGCATCATCCGGTTCTTCTATGCCACAACCTTTCAAAGGGATGAAGGAGGATGAGGTATTGTTTGAACTAAATAGCTGCTTATGCCTTAATTAGTTTTAGTGGGTGTTTAAATTATAATGAGAAATTATAATGGGTTGAAATGAGTTGTGGAAATTTGATTGAAGTTTGAAATATGTGGTGATAATTGATTAGTTGTCAGTGAGTGCTTCTTTGATAATGAGAATCAAATTGTAATGGAAAATTATAATTAGTTGAATGAGTGGTGGAAGTTTAATTGAAATTTGAACTGTGTGATGATAGTTGACTAGTTGTCAACTCAGTTGTCAAATTCTCATTACGAGAATCAAATTATAATGAGTTGAAATGATTGGTGGAGATTTAATTGAAATTTGAAATGTGTGGTGATGGTTGAATAGTTGTCAAATCAATGGTCAAATCACTTGTAGGTGAAATTATCATGTGAAAGAATAATGAGAATCAAATAAAGTCATAATTAGTAAGGATAATGAGAATCAAACAAGCACTAAATAAAATCAGTGGTAGGTAGATCGGAAGAGCGAAAGAATAATGAGAATCAAACAAGCACTTGAAAACTTATTCTATCTTGAGTTTTATAGGTGTGGAAAGCCTCTGGTGTTTTGAAGAGTGGCGTTCATTGCTTGGCATTGTTCAAGGATAAGGAAGAAGAGAGGGATATGATTCATCATTTCTCCAATATTTTGGCAATCATGGAGCCACGGAACTTAATGGATATGTTTTCTTTGTGTATGCCGGAGCTTTTTGAGTGCATGATTTCCAACAATCAGCTAGTCCACATCTTCTCTACCCTTTTGCAGGCCCCCAAAGTATTTCGTCCATTTGCAGATGTTTTAGTTAATTTTCTTGTAAACAACAAACTTGAAGTTCTTAAGCATCCAGATTCACCTGCTGCAAAACTTGTCTTGCATCTGTTCCGGTTTCTATTTAGTGCTGTAGCGAAGGCTCCTTCAGAATGTGAACGTATACTTCAACCTCATGTGCCTGTTATTATGGAGACTTGCATGAGAAATGCTAGTGAAGTTGAGAAACCAATTGGTTACTTGCAACTTCTTCATACAATGTTTCGTGCACTTGGTGGAGGTAAATTTGAGCTTCTACTGCGAGACTTGATACCTACATTGCAGCCATGTTTGAATATGCTGGTGGCAATGCTTGAGGGTCCTACTGGTGATGAAATGCGGGAACTTCTTTTGGAGCTTAGCTTGACACTGCCTGCGCGCTTAAGTTCATTGTTGCCTCACCTCCCACGTCTGATGAAGCCTCTGGTTATGTCTCTTAATGGAAGTGATGACCTGGTCAATCTTGGTTTGAGGACACTTGAGTTTTGGATTGATAGCTTGAATCCTGATTTTCTGGAACCTAGTATGGCAAACGTCATGTCTGAGGTGATTTTGGCATTGTGGTCTCATTTAAGACCTGCACCATATCCTTGGGGTGGAAAATCATTGCAACTTCTAGGCAAATTAGGTGGTCGTAACAGACGTTTTCTCAAAGAGCCTCTTGCCCTCGAATGCAAAGAAAATCCTGAGCATGGGCTTCGTTTAATTCTCACGTTTGAGCCTTCTACCCCCTTTTTGGTACCCCTAGATCGTTGTATCAATCTTGCTGTGGCTGCTGTAATGCACAAAAGTGATTCTATGGAAGCTTTCTACAGAAAACAAGCACTTAAATTTCTTCGTGCATGCTTATCATCTCAGCTCAATTTGCCTGGACTCGTTACCGATGACAGATCAGCATATCAACAGTTGTCAACTTTTCTAATTTCTTCCGTCGATCCATCATGGAGAAGATCAGGGGCATCTGATATAAAGGTAGGTCAGATGATAAATCTGGTCGCTGCTCCCTTCTTTGTTAGGATTTGTTGATTCTTGTAATCGTCCCAGTAATTTACTTCTGGAGAAGAGTTTGTTGTTGCTCGTGGCTTACTGATCTTTGTTTTCTCTTATATCAGCTTTCTCAAAAGCCCGGTTTGCATGTTTTCCCTGTTTATTTTTTGAAGTTCTTGACTTCTCTTCAAAGAAATGCTTATTTAGTCTCCGAGTTATCTGCCTGCTTCCCTTACTTAATACTTGTTTCTGATCTAGATATTTTTTAGTATAATTGAGCAAATGGTCCAAATTTCATTTTCACTGGCTTTTCCACTAAGTTCTCCTATAGAGTCTCTCTTTATCTGAACTAAAGTGTTAGATCAATATCCTATAATTATGAGTTCCGTCATATACTATGGCCTGAATTTGGTGATAATAATTTCTCCATTTGAACTGTTAAAATCATTTTGTTCAGGCTGATTTAGGTGTCAAGACAAAGACCCAACTTATGGCTGAGAAATCTGTGTTCAAGATTCTCTTGATGACAATAGTTGCTGCAAGTGTGAAACCTGAGTTGTGTGACCCAAAGGATGAATATGTTATCCATATCTGCCGCCATTTTGCTATGATATTTCACATGGAGGGTCAAGCTTCTCATCCTTCCTCTTTGGCCTCAACACTTGGTGGCCCTGGGCTTTCATCTAATACTAATATGAGTTCAAAGTCAAGAACTGTTACTTTTCTGAAAGAGCTGGATCCTTTGATCTTCTTAGACGCTGTGGTTGAAGTGCTGGCAGCTGAAAATAGACTGCATGCTAAAGCTGCTCTGGATGCATTGAATGTTTTTGCTGAGACGCTTTTGTTTCTTGCTCACTCTAAGCATTCTGATGGATCGATGTCACGGGGAGGTTCTGGTAATCCAATGATTGTCTCCAGCCCCTCAACGGGCCATTTATATTCACCTCATCCAAGTGTGCGGATTCCTGTATTTGAACAACTTCTACCACGGCTTTTGCATTGTTGCTATGGGATTACTTGGCAAGCACAAATGGGGGGAGTTCTGGGGCTTAATGCTTTGATTGGAAAGGTCACTGTTGAGATATTGTGCATTTTCCAAGTAAGAATTGTTCGTGGACTGGTGTATGTTCTCAAAAGGCTTCCTATATATGCTACTAAAGAACAGGAAGAGACAAGTCAGGTCCTCACACAAGTTCTTCGTCTGGTGAATAATGTTGATGAAGCAAACAGCGAAGCACGCAGACAAAGTTTTCAAGGAGTTGTTGAGTATCTGGCATCAGAATTATTCAATGCGAACTCATCAATTAATTTGAAAAAGATTGTGCAGTCCTCGTTAGATCTTTTAGCAAGTAGGACTGGTAGTGAAGTTACTGAGTTGCTTGAACCCCTGTACCAACCTTTGCTACAGCCTCTCATTGTGCGCCCATTACGGTCTAAAACTGTTGATCAACAGGTAACATTTGATTCTAGTTGTTGTATATTGGATTCCTCCACAGTCGCTAATTTTATTTTATGCTATATTCAGGTTGGAACTGTTACTGCTTTGAATTTCTGCCTGGCATTGAGGCCACCTCTTCTTAAACTAACCCCGGAGCTGATAAACTTCTTGCAAGAAGCTTTGCAAATAGCAGAGTCTGATGAAACTGTGTGGGTTGTGAAATTTATGAATCCTCGGGTGGCTACATCTTTGAATAAACTTCGCACTGTTTGCATTGAACTTCTGTGCACTGCGATGGCATGGGCAGACTTCAAAACTCAAAATTACTCCGAGTTACGGGCTAAAATAATCTCCATGTTTTTCAAGTCCTTGACGAGCAGAACAGCTGAAATAGTCAATGTTGCTAAGGATGGGCTACGTCAGGTTAGTGAGCTTCTTCGTTTATGTCCGTACAATATTTTGTAAGCAGCATCTATTCCCTCAGCTGGAGAGCAGGCTGTATTGTTCAATGATATTTGCGTTTGACAGTGTTCTCTGAGTGGTTGTGCTTATCAAATTGTATTATGTTGAATTTGCCATTACTTGTACTTTTATGTATCAAAGTTGGAAGTTTTCGGATCTTGTTCTAGATAACTGATTTTCTGCAGTTGGCCAGTTGCCTTTGGCATTAAATGATAGTCCACTTAAATGAATAATATGTCATAGTCCTTACATTTTGTTTGACTTATATGCCATTGGCATTGACACGTAGGGTGGTGATAAACATCATTATTTTTATGTTTTTTCTATGTAGACTAATGTGTCAGAACTTTTGCCATCAGCAGTGCCATATGGGAACTTCAGATACGTCAGGGAATAAAAAAGGCTTTGAGCATGCACTTTTACTGAACTTAAGTCAATTACCTGGCTTAAATTATGCTCTGCTTCTTTTCTCCTGTTAAATGTATAATAATTTGATTTTTAACTGTTAATCTATTTTGGCTGACTGGCTATACTAATTTGGTCTTGTTATTGCTCATTAGAATTGTGTGGGAGGTGAAAAAAGGGGAAAATGGTTAAAATTAGGTGTCTTTAACATGAATAGTTGAAGTGAAGCATCAAGGAGTAAGTTTTTGGAGAAAGATCAAGGCAAAGACCACTGGAAGTTTCTTCTTGATCTTTATTCACACTACTGTTCACAACTTCCAGTATCTTGGTCAGTTAAGTCTGTTTCACAGTATAATGCTGTGAATTTATAATCTGAATCAATTTAAACAGCATATATTGTGGGACCCACAATTCCTTAAACTTTGCCTCATTTTTTATCCTCATATTCAGTGGGACTCTGACTTTCTCTTTTTGTTTTTTTGCATGACTTTTGCCTATGTATCACTTTTCTGCTATGAGTACTCTTTATTAAACGTTGATGCAAACTTGGGGTTTCCACTTTTCTCATGAAAAGCCGTTTACATTTTTGGCTACTGGATGATTTCACACTCTTATAATGTTTAGTTATGAGTGGTTGTTAAGTTTTTATAGATTCTGTTCCTGGTCAAAATGTCTTTTATGATATTATTTCATACTTGCATGGAACCTTATGGTTCCTTGCAGGAATCTTATGGTTCCTTGCAGGCTTGTCTTACATAAATTCTATCCATATTTAGTGTCAAGCTATGACCCCTAGGATGGCTACCTATTCTATTTTCTGAAACAAATGAAATTGAGTGATGGACGTTATGGATGATGTTGGTTGCTGCAAATATGAATCTCAGTTTAGATTATTCCCCCTTAATATTCTAGAGTATATACTTCCATGATCTTTTGAAATGTACCTTTTTCTTTAATCATCTTTTAGGTCATTCTACAGAAAGGATGCCAAAAGAACTTCTGCAGAGCAGCTTGAGGCCCATATTAGTCAACTTGGCACACACCAAAAATCTTAGTATGCCGCTTTTGCAAGGTCTAGCTCGCTTGCTTGAACTTTTGTCCAGCTGGTTCAATGTCACCTTGGTGGGAAACTGCTTGAGCATCTTAAGAAATGGTTGGAACCTGAAAAACTTGCTCAGACCCAGAGGTCCTGGAAAGCTGGCGAGGAACCAAAAATAGCTGCTGGTGAGTTCTACTGTCTTTCATCAGTGACACATTAACACTAGTAAAGTCTTATTCCATACGCTACATAATTATCTTCCCTGTTTCTATTCATTCGTTGACCCTAGTTGATACTACTGCAGCTATCATCGAGCTCTTCCACCTGCTTCCTTCTGCAGCAGGGAAATTTCTTGATGAGCTTGTTACTTTGACTATTGATCTGGAAGCTACACTTCCTTCTGGACAGTTTTATAGTGATATAAACAGTCCATATCGCCTTCCACTTTCTAAGTTTCTTAATCGTTATCCTACGGCCGCTGTCGATTATTTTCTTGCTCGATTATCTCAGCCCAAGTATTTTAGGAGGTAAGTTGAACACGCATAATTTTGATCCATCCTCATTGAGATCTCTACTTGAGAGTTTTCCTTATTCACTTATTTTCTAATCTAGGTTTATGTATATAATACGGTCAGGCGCTGGCCAACCTTTGAGAGAAGAACTGGCAAAGACACCGGAAAAGATAATTGAAAGTGCTTTCCCTGAGCTATTGCAAAAATCTGATGGTTCAACAGCCCAGGCATCTATCAATACTTCAGCTTTAATGAGCGAAGAAGGCCTTGTTATTCCTAAAGGCGAGAACTCTATTCAACCAGTTCCAACTTCTAATGCAACATCAGATGCTTACTTTCATGGTCTTGCTCTAGTAAAGACACTGGTGAAGCTGATGCCTGGCTGGTTGCATAGTAATCGTGTTGTTTTTGATACGTTGGTTCTGTTGTGGAAGTCGCCTGCTAGAATTTCTCGTTTGCAAAGTGAGCAGGAATTGAACTTAATGCAAGTAAGTTAAATTTGCAGCTAGCAAAGTATAACTGAATCTCTATCTTAAATGTTACTTTGTTGCTATTCATGAACTATATACCTTTATCCAAGGTCTGGTGGATCCAACCCATCCATCTTGTGTTAAACCTTTCTTGAATTGGATATCATTGCCACTTATATGATATTCTAACATGAATTACATTATATAACATAACATAGTTTAACTCTATGGAATTCCAGGAAAGATATATTCCATTATTGAAAAAGGATTATACATTATGTTGCAGTAAATGTTGTTTATGTTAGGGACTAATTTTAGGTGTCATGGTTTGCTATTTCTTAAAACTTGGATGTGGTATGGCTTACTAAATTGAATTACTCAAATACAACGTTTGCTGCAAAAAGATTATATTTACTTGTACGCTGAAAAACCATCAATCGGTTTTCTGTGTGATTCTTTTGAATTTTTACCAGATGATGGTAATTTATCATTCTCAGAGATTCCTCATTCAATACCTATGGAACTCGTTGCAAGTTTAGTCGTAGGTTTGGTTAAGATATTTCTGGGTATTCTAGGTGTTTTAATGTTGGTCTGCGTCTCTGTTGAAATGATTTTCTTGTGAGTTGTGCATGACATATTTTACAGTTTCTAGATATACATACTGTATTAAATGAGATCATGTAAGGAATGTCTTTGACCTAGCATTTCTCCTTATGATTCAATTAACCTACTAAGTCACAGCATCATTACTTAATATTTACCTATGTAACATCGGCTCATTTACCTTGAACTTGTGGCGGACAACTGCATTAAATGAGATCATGTAAGGTTTCTCTCTAACCTAACCTATCTCCTTATGATGCAGTTATTCTACAATCTAAATCAGTACGTCTTTACTTAATATTTACCCATGTAAAGTTCATTGCGTTAACTCATTTACCTTGATCTTGTGGTGAATAAGTGTAGGTGAAAGAGAGCAAGTGGCTAGTCAAATGTTACCTGAATTACTTGAGACACGATAGGTCGGAGGTTAATGTATTATTTGATGTCCTTTCCATCTTCCTGTTCCGGACGCGCATAGATTTTACTTTCTTAAAGGAGTTCTATATTATTGAGGTATGTTCAAGATGTATTGCGTTCTGGGTTATTGCTTGCATGATTAAAAATTCTCTCTGCGTCTGTTTTCATTTTGCTTTCTTTTTCCTTTTAGTTATCTCCAGACTTGTGGGCTAATTGAGTATTATTTTCTGCTGTAGGTTGCTGAGGGTTATCCACCCAACTTGAAAAAATCTTTGCTGCTACATTTTCTCAACCTTTTTCAGTCAAAGCAATTGAGGCATGATCATATGGTTATTGTAATGCAAATGCTCATTCTGCCAATGCTAGCTCATGCTTTTCAAAATGGCCAAACTTGGGAGGTTGTCGATGCAGCTACAATTAAGACAATTGTTGAGAAACTACTTGATGCTCCAGAGGAGGTAAATGATTTCTTGTGTTAAATATACAACATTTGCAGGTTTTGCATACAATCTTACCCGTTGCTGTTTCTACGGAGTGAGAATTCCTTTTTCTTTATTTTGTCAGGTATCTGCTGACTATGATGAGCCATTGAGGATTGAGCTTTTGCAGCTTGCCACCCTGCTTCTTAAGTATCTTCAGAATGACCTTGTTCTCCACAGAAAGGAACTTATCAAATTTGGTTGGAATCATCTCAAACGTGAAGATAGTGCTAGTAAGCAGTGGGCGTTTGTCAATGTTTGCCACTTTTTGGAGGCCTACCAAGCCCCAGAAAAAATTATACTGCAGGTAATTTGAAAATCTTTTCATTGTAACATAGCACTAATGTTTAATATTGACTCTCCTAACATTTTAGTTCTGATATTGTGCAACAATTGTCTTCAAAATATGAATTATAATTCAGCTGATTGGCAATGAGAATTCAGAACATGGCTGAGAAATGGGTACCGACTTATTACCATGTTGTTTGTGTAAGGATCTGAAAACAGACAAAGTTAATGCCATCAAGATCTCTTTGTCGTGAGCTAAGGCAAAAACTTTCCTCCTTCAAACACTTTAAAATGAGTCAAATGGAGGACTACTTCTTGACGTATAGTAATTACTGTTATATATGTGCAGTGCAGATCATGCAATTCAAGATGGAAATGCTTGTTTCATATCTTTATCTTGATCGAGAATATTGCTCCTTAACTAATTAAACTGCTTTCAGGATACAGATTAGTGTTCTTTTCTAGAGATGGCTATCAACCTGCCTTGCCCTAACCCCGCCCATGGTTAGCGGGATGGTGTAAGTTGCCCCGATTTGGGTTACCCTGCCCAGAACTGTCCTATGTCAATTTTTGGCGGGCCCAGTCAAACCCATTGCCATCTCCTTTCTTTGGTTTCTTGCTTTTGTTTGAGTTCTGTACCAGGACAGACTCTGAAAGTCTTTGTACCTGAATTTAACCCTTCTTGTCATTCTATATCTATTTCAAAAAGCAAATTGGTCAAATTACGTCAACATATTCAACGGAACCGGCATGCTCTACATAGATCTCCTCCACTAATTTCACTTCTAGTTCAAAATAGAAACAGTTCCCTAGACCGGGCTTTAATTTGCATTTTTAAAACAGACTTACTATTTATCTAATCGCTATATTGATATTTAACATATTATGTGATTATATGTTTGTGTATGGGGAAAATTTTGAAGTAACTCTACTTTATGATGCTGCTTGAAGCAAGCCCCTTTATTCTGAATTCGTTAATTCAGAATAAATCAAATCTCCCCAAATAGGATTGGAACATATGACCAATCATTTATTTAACATGTAGAAAGTTTTATTTCCCGCGGAGTGGACTTTTTTGGTGGTTTGAGCTGAGATCGTCTTTGGGAATATTTTGCCCCTGCAGCAATCTATTTCGATTTTGAAATAGAAATCGAATAAATAAAAATGAGTGGTTGTCTAGTACATAGGGTTCACGAAATATGTTTATGTGATTAGTTAGATCAATTTCGGTTTTGATGTAGAATGAGTTGCTAACATGGGCTTATAATATAATATTGGATAAACCTTATGATGTGGTTTATATCTATTTTATTGCTTCTCAACGGAAATCTTTGTACGTATTACAAAGTTTTTTTAACTTACAAAGCTTCTTTAATCTTGTCGTTTCTTTAACTTACAAAGTTTTTTTTCTGGTGAGGTGGACTTCTTTGGGAGTTGTGCTGAATGGTCTTTGGGGATATATTAAATGTGATAGTTAATAAGCCATATATTGTGCTTTTCTTAATTGCTGTTCAGTGCATATCTTATTGTGAATGTAATAGTTGAACTTTGAGAATTTTTCTGGCCTAACGTGGGTTTTGGAGACTATGACTTATTTTACCTGCGTCTTCTGTTGAATTCACATTCAGGCTATGGAAGGTGGAATTAGGAAACTTTGGGAATAAAGAATGTTAATTTTCTGAGGGAGAGAGAAATTGGTCGGAGACAGCTCTCAAAAGCTTGCAGTTAACATTTGTAATTTAATCTAATATCCAATCCATATTTTCTTTTACTTCAGTTTTTATAGAAGTAACTAAAGTCCTATCTTTTGTTCTTCCCATCAGCCAAATCTGTCAATATTGAGATCTGATCTCTCACACAAAGACACACTCACTTGCATGCACACGCACAGAGAATCAGTATCCTATCAGCACTCTGATTTCACATTCAGGTCAAGGATTGCACAACTGTGAAGGAAAGTTGTCTATAAATTGGAAGTGGTTACAGTGCAAGACAAAATATCAGACTAGAAATGAAGTGATAAATTATGCTAAGAATACTATTCCATCATCCATGTCTTTCCATCAGTGTGTCTGATGAGAGCTCAATTTTTCACAAAGAAGAAATGAAAAATCACCCAATACATTATGAAGAATTTATCCTTCTTCTTTTTTTTTTTTTCAATTTTATTTTTCCAAATCACCTTTTTTGTCTCTATGCGACTAGACTGAGTAGACTGAGTGAGAATAATGGCAAACTGCAGAATATATGATCACAATATCATCCAAAACTTTCTATGCGACATCAGCAAGGTTCAATTGGCATACACTTTGAGGTTCAGATTACGGCGGCTGTGGTTCCTTATTTCTTTATTTGCGAGGGTTCCTTTATAATTTATTGATTCTAGTTTTGCTTCTGTTACATGTACTTTAGGGCATAATTTTTCTTAATTCTCTTGTTTGTTGCCTGTCATTTGCCTATGATCTGTGTTTATCACTCTGTGTTCTTCCACAGCTCAAGCAACTTGTGCTATTAACTGTGGTGTTTTGAAAGTCCTAGCTGCACAAAATGATTGAATCACCAATAGTTTCTGACTGAAGTTTGAATGTGGTATAATCCATTTGTTCTCCCGCCTGACCCACCCAATACATATACAAGCACTCCTCCCACTATTATGGATGCTTCTTTCCTCCCTTATGTTGACAATCTGGTTGACTGGTCAAGAAACGCATCTAGTATCATTAATTTTTATGCACTTCTTGTTTCCTAAAATCAATCACATTTCATTTAACAACGGCGTGAAATTATAGGTTTTTGTCGCTCTTTTGAGGACTTGCCAGCCAGAGAATAAAATGTTGGTCAGACAAGCACTTGATATACTGATGCCGGCACTTCCACGAAGGTTGCCTCTTGGTGATTCCCGTATGCCAATATGGATACGTTACACAAAGAAAATTCTGGTCGAGGAAGGTCATTCAGTTCCTAATCTTATCCACATATTCCAGCTCATTGTCCGCCACTCAGATCTTTTCTACGGCTGTCGAGCACAATTCGTCCCTCAGATGGTTAATTCTCTCAGCCGCCTTGGGTTACCGTATAATACTTCAGCGGAAAATAGGCGTCTTGCTATTGAACTTGCTGGGTTGGTTGTCAACTGGGAAAAACAAAGGCAAAGTGACTTGAAGAGAGGGTCTAACAATGATGGCATGAGCCATAATAACGAGGTAATGAATCATGCCTCTGCTGGAATGGATCCTCGGCCTTCTCTTGATGGATCTACGTTGTCTGAAGATTCAAGTAAGCAAATAAAGGTTGAACCTGGTCTGCAGTCCATTTGTGTAATGTCTCCCGGTGGTGCCTCTTCAATTCCTAACATCGGAACCCCTGGATCTGCTGGGCAACCTGATGAAGAATTCAAGCCTAATGCTGCTATGGAAGAGATGATAATCAATTTTCTCATAAGGGTATGGTTTTCTCTCTGGAATCTTATGATTTTAAATATAAATTGATTTAACTACTTATCTGATAATAGACTCCAAAATTCCAGCCAGACTTTTGCAAATTATCACATTATAATTTCTGCCCATTTCGCTTTATTAGTTCCAGTTTCCACATTTTTTGTTTGTGTGTGTGTGTGTGTGTGTGTAATGGTGGAATCTTTTGAATCTTTGATTGTTAAATCCATTGTGCATTTTACCCTTGTGAATATGGGATGCCATCTCGTATTTAGGTCTTGGAGATCAAAAATACAAAATACAGGCAAATGTAATGAGATCCATACACCTTTTCTTGTTCTTCATATGTAAAAATTGTTACCTTGTCAGTAGTGTAGACATTTGTATGGGATTATGAACTAATGCAGTCGAACATATCCAATGCTTCCGCTTCAGAAGGTATTTTTTTCCTATCTAGCTAATGACTTTTCGAGCTAATGAGTTCTGAGTTCTCCCCCTTGGACTGGTAGACCCACCTTATAGTGTTCTCGGGCGGGTCGATAACTCCTTCGCTATAAATAGCTCACTACCTGGGTTCGCCTTTGTAATAAATAGCACTTGACTCTGCAAAAGAGTGTGATTCTTGTCCATTAAGGATTTGCGACATTTCCGGAGTTGTTACTTCTACGTACATATGTTATCATTGTCATCTAGTGCCAACCTTGATAGAGCTAGCTTACCGGACCACTGAGGTTTAATCATCTTCTGCAGTACCCACTATTTTCCCTCTGCTAAGGCAATAATAATTCTAAAGCTGCAAATGAGAAAAACAGAGGAAATTTCTTCTGTTCTTATTTTTTTATATCAGATTTGTTAGAGACTTGCTAAGCGTCAAAGAAGAAAGGGAGTCAAAGCCCTGTTAGCCTTCTCATAAATTCTCATTCTCTTTCTAATTTGAATTTGGTCAAACAAATCACATCTCATGGGACCCACGTGTACTACACAAACTCCACCATTCAACTCCACTCATTCTCTCTTATTTCAAGAAAATGTAAAAAGATCTGAACGTTAACACCTGCATGTTTAATCACTCTACTTATAAGAAGATTTTTTATGATTGGTTGTATGTCTATGCTCTCATAATTTTTCACTGTTTTTCTGCATTCAGGTGGCCCTAGTGATAGAGCCCAAAGATAAAGAGGCAAATCTTATGTACAAACAAGCTCTAGAGCTTCTATCACAGGCATTGGAAGTGTGGCCTAATGCCAATGTCAAATTCAGTTATTTAGAAAAGCTGCTAAGCAGTGCTCCATCGTCTCAGTCGAAGGACCCATCCACAGCCCTAGCACAGGGTCTAGATGTTATGAACAAGGTCCTAGAGAAGCAGCCTCATTTGTTTGTTCGAAATAACATTAATCAGATTTCCCAAGTATGGATCTTTACTTATCATGATTTTGGCTGCCATATATTTAGTAGGCTAATGCATAAACTCACCTATAATTGACATTTTGCAGATTCTGGAACCGTGTTTCAAATTCAAGCTGCTAGATGCTGGAAATTTAATGTGTTCACTGTTGAAAATGGTTTCCGCTGCATTTCCTCCAGAAGCAGTTGGCACACCGCAAGAAGTAAAGATGCTCTATCAAAAAGTTGAGGAGCTTGTCCAGAAGCACATTTCTGCTGTTGTAGCTCCTCAGACATCAAGCGAAGATAATTCTGCTAGCATGATTAGCTTTGTGCTTCACGTAGTTACAAGTTTAGTAGATGTGCAGAGAAACTTGATTGATCCCGTTAATCTAGTCAATGCCCTTCAGCGCCTTGCCCGAGATCTTGGGTCGTCAAGTGGAGCTATTGCGAGACAAGTATGCCTTTGTTCTTTTCACATACATTCCATACTCAAATAATTTATGCACGCATTAATTACAATGAAAAAGCTGTTTGCCTGTCCATTTATATGGAAAAATCTGTTTTACTTTTACCTTCTCTACGATCTAAAATCTAAATATATGATTATTAGCATGCCACTAAAATTACACAGTGGTCCAATTTTTTATTTGCCCATTTTCACGGAAGGAAGAATTGACTCTTTTATCTTGTTGAGAGACTTCTTAATTATAATTAGTAATCAGGATTCTAGAGTTCTAGGTGAAAAACTCTGCTTCTCTTTTTGCTTCTGCCTGTCCTCCTTCCTTTTTTTTTTTTTCTTTACTTAAGTGTTGTGGTGTAGCAGTATCTAATAAAAAATGAAGCTTTACTTAATCCTATATTTACCCTTCCATCTATAACATGAAGTGTTTACGGCATTGTTTGGTAATTGTTCGATGTAATTATTTTCTAGTAGTCAAATGATACTCGTACATATAACCTACCGTATCTTCTGTCCCCCAGTGCAATAAATTTTCAGTGTTTAAATTGATGTGATCAAGTTGATATTTGACAATTGACGTTCTTGCTAAATGGTCAAGAAAGAACACATGTTTTTTATGCCGAGGATAAATGCTGGCTATTGAATTTGTCAGTTAACAGTTATACTGTTCTTAAACTACAACGTTCTGTATTTCTTTAACCCGATTCTCAGTGCTTTTTTTTTTTTTTTTTTTTTGGAATGGCACTTCTGTGTTTATTCTTCATCCAGGTTTTATTCTTTATATTTGTTTATTTGATTCTCGCATGCTCATTTTGACCAAAATTTCTATGTTTATTCTTCATTTAGGGTCAGAGATCAGATCCAGATTCTGCTGTAACTTCATCTCGTCAAGGTGCCGATGTTGGAGTCGTTATTGCTAATTTAAAATCTGTCTTGAAACTTACTGGTGAAAGGGTCATGATTGTACCAGAATGCAAAAGATCAGTTATCCAAATTCTAACTTCCTTGCTTTCTGAAATGGGCACTGATCCCTCTGTGCTTCTCAGCATACTAGATGTGATAAAGGGTTGGGTCGGCGATGAAGTTAATAAACCAGGAATGCCCGCTACATTTAGTTTTCTCACTCCTAAGGAAATTGTCTCTTTACTCCAAAAGCTATCACAAGTTGATAAACATAACTTTTCCCCAAGCACGGTAGAAGAGTGGGACAGGAAATATCTTGAGCTTCTTTATGGACTTTGTGCTGATGCAAATAAGTAAGTTAAATACTTAATATCTATCTTTCTAGCTCCATCTAGATCAGTATTTCTCTAGCTAATGAATTGACTTCCAGGTATCCTCTTTCCCTACGTAAAGAAGTGTTTCAGAATGTAGAGAGGAAGTTTTTGCTGGGTTTACGGGCAAAGGATCCTGAAATTCGGATGAAATTCTTCTTGCTTTATCATGATTCCCTTGGGAAAACATTGTTCACAAGACTGCAGTACATTTTTGAAGTACAGGACTGGGAGGCTTTAAGTGATGTATTCTGGCTCAAGCAAGGCCTTGATCTTCTTTTGGCCATACTGGTTGAAGATAAACCGATTACACTTGCTCCAAACTCTGCCAAAGTTTCACCTCTTCTTGTGTTAGGTTCACTTCCTGATTGCGCCGGTGTGCAGCCTATGGTTACGGACACTCCTGAAGGCTCAAATGAGTCTCATCTTACTCTTGAAAGCCTCATCGTGAAGCATGCACATTTTCTTAGTGAAATGAGCAGACTCAAGGTATGATTAATCTCATTCTCCATTTTCCAGAAAGTTTATATGTGCTGATCTTCATTCTTGAAAATGAGTAAATCTGTTTTCTAGGTCGGGGGTAATTTATTGATTACTAATTAAGTGGGATATTTTTATTTAAAGGGAGAGCTCCATTGTCATTGTTCAGATGCCATTATACCCGAGCCCTCTGATGTTTCAGTGACAAATGTCACCTTAATATTCTTTGTCTGAGTTGGACTGGTTTATGCTTTAGAATTTGTTGTTGAAGTCGGTTATAACCGGAATATACTGGATATTAGCAAACCATCTAAAACTTGCTTTAGAATTATGGAAACCTCAGTTCCTGATTTTCTTGCTTGCTCCTTGTTTCAATATCATTAATTACTCTTAATATCTGGTGTCACTGCAGGTATCGGACCTTATCATCCCACTTAGAGAGCTGGCCCATACTGATTCAAATGTTGCTTATCATTTATGGGTCTTGGTGTTTCCCATTGTTTGGGTGACGTTGCACAAGGATGAACAGATAGCACTAGCCAAGCCCATGATAGCCCTCTTGTCTAAGGACTATCATAAGAAGCAGCAGGCACAGAGGCCAAATGTTGTGCAAGCTCTTTCAGAAGGACTTCAATTATGTCATCCTCAGCCACGGATGCCTAGTGAACTAATCAAATACATTGGAAAGACTTATAATGCATGGAACATTGCATTGACGCTGCTGGAAAGTCGTGTAATGTTGTCCTTGAATGATACAAAGTGTTCTGAGTCTCTGGCAGAACTTTATCGATTGCTCAACGAAGAAGACATGAGATGTGGTTTATGGAAAAAGAGATCAATTACTGCAGAAACTAGGTCTGGGTTGTCACTAGTTCAGCATGGTTATTGGCAACAGGCACAGGGCCTCTTCTACCAGGGCATGGTGAAAGCAACTCAAGGTACTTACAACAATACTGTACCAAAAGCTGAGATGTGTCTTTGGGAAGAACAGTGGCTCCGTTGTGCTACTCAACTGAGTCAATGGGATGCCTTGGCAGACTTTGGTAAACAGATAGAGAATTATGAGATACTACTCGATACTCTTTGGAAACAACCTGATTGGGCATATCTACACGACGCTCTTCCGATCTCCCAAGGCTCAAGTAGAAGAAACTGCAAAACTTCGTATAATCCAAGCATATTTTTCCCTTCATGAGAAAGGTACAAATGGAGTGCCGGAAGCTGAAAGCATAGTGGGAAAAGGTGTTGATCTAGCTTTGGAGCAGTGGTGGCAATTGCCAGAGATGTCCGTTCATGCTAGAGTTCCTCTTCTACAGCAGTTCCAGCAACTAGTGGAAGTTCAAGAGTCATCTCGCATTATTATGGATATTGCAAATGGGAACAAACTTTCTGCAAATTCTTCTGTTGGTGTTCATGGTGGCTTGTATGCAGATCTCAAAGATATTCTTGAAACATGGAGATTGAGGACACCAAATGAATGGGACAATATGTCCGTTTGGTATGATTTGCTTCAATGGAGGAACGAGATGTATAATGTAGTTATAGATGCATTCAAGGATTTCGGTAATACGAATTCACAATTGCATCATCTTGGTTTCCGTGACAAGGCATGGAATGTCAATAAGCTTGCTCACATTGCACGTAAGCATGGGTTGTACGATGTTTGTGTATCTATACTAGACAAAATGTATGGCCACTCAACGATGGAAGTTCAGGTGATGTGTGTATGCCTTTATAATTTATCTCAACCTCCAGCGTTCGATTCTACTCTAATGTCTACCTCCTGGCAGGGGGGTAGGGGAGAGTGTGGAGTAGATGCCCTCTTAAAAGGCCAGAACTATATGACAATTTGTTGAATATCATTATTGTTTTTGCAGGAAGCTTTCGTTAAAATAAGAGAACAAGCAAAGGCGTACTTGGAAATGAAAGGAGAGCTAATCAGTGGTCTTAATTTGATTAATAGTACTAACCTGGAATATTTTCCTGTTAAGCACAAAGCAGAGATTTTTCGCCTAAAGGGTGATTTCCAGTTAAAGCTTGGTGACTCTGAAGGTGCAAATCTTGCATATTCAAGTGCCATAAGTCTCTTCAAGAACTTGCCTAAAGGATGGATCAGTTGGGGAAATTATTGTGATATGGTATGCGTTTTTCATATTTGGTTATTATTTTATTTCATTTTATCTAGTGATGACAATGCCTATTTATCTTTTCTTTTCAGGCTTACAGAGAAAACCATGAAGATTTATGGTTAGAATATGCTGTAAGCTGCTTTCTTCAGGGCATTAAATTTGGGATTCCAAATTCCAGAAGCCACCTAGCTCGTGTTTTGTATCTGCTTACCTTTGACACCCCAGGGGAACCTGTGGGCAGGTCATTCGATAAATATTTGGACCAAGTACCTCACTGGGTTTGGCTTTCTTGGATTCCCCAGCTATTGTTATCCTTGCAAAGGACTGAAGCTCCACATTGCAAACTTGTTCTGCTAAAAGTTGCCACTGTATATCCTCAGGTAGTCATATTGCTTGTGGAAACAGGGGTTCAGCATTTGTTTTCGCATTGTAATGCTTCTCTTCCTTCCAAATTGTAGGCATTGTATTACTGGCTCCGCACATATCTGCTTGAGCGGCGTGATGTGGCAAATAAATCTGAATATGGTAGAATGGTAATGGCTCAGCAACGAATGCAGCAAAATGTATCAGGTATTGGTGCTTCTGGTTTGGTTAGCTTGCCCAATGGAAGTGCAAGAGCGGCTGGCCCTGGTGGGGCTTCATTGAACTCTGATAATCAGCTGCATTCAGATACTCAATCTGCTGGAGTTCTAGGACCTCATGATGGCAGTAGCTCTCAGGTACAAGAGTCTGAGAGATCAGCTACTGCTGAAAGCAGCGCACCTTCTGTCAACGACCAATCGTTACCTCAGAATTCAACTAACAATGATGGCAGCCAGAATGCTTTGAGGCGTAACAGTGCTCTGGGATTGGCTGCCTCTGCTGCCAGTGCTTTTGATGCTGCAAAAGACGTAATGGAGACTCTTAGAAGCAAGCACACCAATCTGGCTAGTGAACTAGAGGTAATTTTCACTATAATGGTTTTTTTAATTTAAGCCAAGTAAATCTTTATGCTGTTTATGTCTTGCTAATCATTAACTTTTCTTAGTGAGTAAAAATATTTGCTACTGTGACATGCTACTTATTGAGTACCATTTTAATGCCGGAAGTAGAATTTCTTTTGCTGTGTCTTGTATTCTTTGTTATTACTCTAAATGATATAGTTTTCAGTGATCCTGATAAATCCCAGATCTCTTTTGAGATTAAATTAAGAGGGTTTCCGGGGAGCTTAAAGCCTGATTTTGATTTTTTTTGACATGTGGTCCCACTACCCCTAGGAGTTGAGCATTATCCCTTTTTATTTTACTAGAATACCCAGACCCTTTTATTGGATTACCAGCCTTTTATGGCTTCGTCAAAGTTGAGAACGGTATTACAGGGTAGATAAACAAATAACGCGGAGAGATAACATGTGCAAAGTCAGATATGGGGTCCATGACTCACGGCTTTTGCAGTCCAAAAAATCAGATTTTGCCAAATGAAGACCACACAAATATACCCTAATTGGCATTCTCATGAGATATTTTCTGTGCAGATTTTGCTCACGGAGATTGGGTCTAGGTTTGTTACATTGCCAGAGGAGAGGCTGCTGGCCGTAGTTAATGCGCTGCTGCACCGCTGTTACAAGTATCCAGCTGCAACTACGGGAGAAGTTCCACAATCTCTCAAAAAGGAGCTTTCTGGGGTTTGCAGGGCTTGTTTTTCAGCAGATGCTGTAAATAAGCATGTTGAATTTGTGAGAGAGTACAAGCAGGATTTTGAACGTGATCTTGATCCAGAAAGTGCTGCCACATTTCCAGCTACACTTGCGGAACTAACCGAACGGTTGAAGCACTGGAAAAATATTCTCCAGAGCAATGTTGAAGATCGATTTCCTGCTGTTTTAAAATTAGAGGAGGAAAGTAGGGTGTTACGAGACTTTCATGTTGTTGATGTGGAACTTCCTGGACAGTATTTCGTTGATCAGGTTATTTGAATCTTTTAAATCACAATTCCTTCTCAAAGTAGTAAAAATGTGGACATAATATTTCATTACTGCAATTTCACATCATGTATTATTTCAAACTACAAAGCAAATGTGACTTTGAAAACAATATAAGTACAGCTATATCTGGTTATTATTTAATTACACCAGTGTCATGCTAATGAAGATGCTGGCAACTCTGTCGTTTCTTTTCTAACTTACAAGCCGTGGTTAAAATACTTTTTTGTTTGACTCAGGAAGTAGCACCTGATCATACGGTGAAGTTAGACAGGGTTGGGGCTGATGTTCCAATTGTGAGAAGGCATGGAAGCAGTTTCCGGCGTCTGACACTGATTGGTTCTGATGGATCTCAGCGCCGTTTTATAGTACAGACGTCTTTGACACCCAATGCTAGAAGTGATGAAAGAATCTTGCAACTCTTTCGTATGATGAACAGAATGTTTGATAAGCATAATGAATCAAGGCGTCGCCACATCTACATTCACACACCAATTATAATACCAGTTTGGTCTCAGGTAGGTAGCAAAATTAAGTTCTTTGTTCAATACAGTGCAAGATCTATAACATGCTTGGTTTATTTGCAACCTGAAATATGCTTATAGAAGCTCTCTGTGTAATTATACCTGTTCTGTTACTATTTTTGCCATCTGAATTAGAATATTGCAATTCTGATGGTTAAACGGTCCCATTCAGTAAGTCCTTGTTGGTTTAAGATTTTGAGCCAAGAAAATCACCTTTTTAGGTTAAAGTTGTACAAGATGGTGGGACCCATGTCAGGTGAGATACTTATAAAACAAGAGTGGCCATATTCATTTTGTTAAACTACCATTTATTCCCTCGTGCTTAGGAGTGCTTGACTGCTTGATTCAATAGGATAAAGTGATAAAGTTGCAATTTGGCTCCCCAAAAGATGATTTTTCTTCCCAATAAATTTTTGCCGAAACGGAAGTGATAAATATCTTTTGGATTTGAGATTATGATGGGTTAACATGAGCTTTGGTCCGAGTTGCCTATTAAATCATCAAAGCTCCCAAACAAAAGCCTTGGCCCTTGTACATCCACCTCCAATATGCTAGCAAGTTGGAATTGTCTTTTCTAATTCCTATAGTTGTATGCAGGTCCGTATGGTCGAAGATGATCTGATGTACAGTACCTTCCTTGAGGTATATGAAAACCATTGTGCTAGAAATGACCGAGAGGCAGACTTACCCATCACCTATTTCAAAGAGCAACTAAACCAAGCTATATGTGGTCCAATATTGCCAGAAGCTGTGGTAGATATTCGCCTTCAAGCATACAACGACATAACTAAGAGTATTGTGACAGACAACATATTCTCACAGTACATGTACAAAACTCTGTTTAGTGGAAATCACTTGTGGGTATTTAAAAAGCAATTTGCAAATCAGCTGGCTCTTTCAAGCTTTGTGTCTTTCATGCTACAAATTGGAGGAAGGTCCCCAAATAAGATTCTATTTGCTAAGAACACAGGGAAAATATTCCAGACAGATTTTCATCCAGCATATGATTCAAATGGTATGATCGAGTTTACTGAACCGGTGCCTTTCCGTTTGACAAGGAATCTGCAGGCATTTTTCTCTCATTTTGGAGTGGATGGCCTTATTGTATCAGCCATGTCTGCAGCTGCACAAGCTGTGGTTTCACCCAAAGTAAGCATAATACGATCTTGCTTCAGCTTGAACTAATTTCCGATTTATGCAGACTTGGTAAATGTTATTTTTTTATTCTTTTTTGCAGCAAACTGAGCATTTGTGGCATCATCTGGCAATGTTTTTCCGTGACGAGCTGATATCTTGGTCTTGGAGAAGGCCACTTGGTATGCCTCTTGCTCCTGTTGTTGGAAGCAGCGGTCTGAGTTCTGTTGATCTCAAACAGAAGATCATTACAAATGTGGAGCAGGTAATAGGAAGGATCAATGGAATAGCACCTCAATACGTCATTGCTGAGGAGGTACACTTTCTTAACCTATCATTTTACATTCATTCTTTTAAATGCATATTTGGTAGACAATACATATTTGTCTGTCAAATATGCGTTACTAACGACTCCGGAGTCTACAATCTTTTGGTGTTTGATTGGATACATTTTGCTACAGGAGGAAAACGGCATGGATCTACCGCAGTCGGTGCAGAGGGGTGTTACGGAGTTGGTTGATGCTGCTCTCACTCCCAGAAACTTGTGCATGATGGATCCAACATGGCATCCTTGGTTCTAATATTTACAGCCCCCTTTCCGGTTATAGAGATAAGAAGTAATAGTATCCGTGATCTTTGTATGTAACTGACACTAGCTTTGTAGATTCATTAACAGTGTTAAGCAATTAAATCATTTTCAGCCTGGAAGTTTGTCTATAACTACCTTGCAAATGTGTGTGACATGTTTATAAATAGCAAAAATCGAGTCTTCATTGCGTGAGACTTCTCCATCGTCAAGTAAGCCGCTAGCAACCATTTTCGCATACTTCTCTCAATTTAATTTCAAAGGTAAATTTGACGCATCACTATTTTTTTCCTTCTGCATCTGTTCACACCAGTGAAAATGACTGATAAGGCATGAAGTTTTTGTCCAGGGAAGCACAATATAGGTAGGTCAGGCTATGAAAATGTCACATCTCCTTCTACGGAGCTCAAACTGCCACGTGGTTGTACAACATTGGAGGTTGGGGGATTGAGAGAAGTGATGTTTTCTAAGAAAATTTCCAATATAGGTTGGGGGACCATGAGATTCAGTATGAATTTTAGAAGGACCAGATATCTTGTATCGATGTAGCATAATATTAATATATTGTCACTCTTTTTAAATCACATTAGGGGTTAGTATTTTGTAACATTATCCGTCCAGTGTTGAAATAGTATTAGACATTTGGTGCTTAAATATTTTCATCAGATTCATAGTATAGAAGCTGAACAACTAATTGTGCCAATTTATTTTTTACCATTTCCAATATATTTTCTTTTAATTGTCGTGTTTTAATTACACTCTTTTATGTCACTTTTTCATCGTTTTCAAAAATCCTTTGGCATTCCCTATTCACTCAAACATCCTTCACTACTATCTCATATCTCTCTCTCTCACACACACACACACATTTTACCCTCTCTTATTTTTCTTATATGCTCCTTTACATTTCTCTTCACAAAAGGTCCCCAACTCAAACTCTTCACAAAAGACAATTTTTCCACCTATTTTTCTCATATACTTCTTTTCATTTCTCTTCACAAAAGGTTCCAACTCAAACTCTTCACAAAAGATCCCCAACCTTTGAGTTAAGAATTAGCTAGGTCCTCAATTTTTTTCACTCTCTTGGATCCTCAACCTTTCATAAATACGCACAATAGATCCTTTTAGTCAATTTTTCAAAATAAAATGACGGTTTTACCCTCATTTTTTAATTTTAAAAACAAAATATTTGAAAATAATAAAATAATAAAAAATTAAAAAAAAAAAAAACAGAAATCTCAACTCCCCCGCCACCCACCCCACCCTCCTCCTCCTCCTCCTCCTCCTCCTCCTCCCAAGATGGGTAGCCGGAACTGACCGCATTTCAAAGGTTATGTCGACAGAAATGGCCAGTAAACAATAGCAATTTTGCTACCGGAAATAACAATAAAATGCTACCCCTTTTTTGGCGTTGAAAATACTAGCAAATTGTTGCCGTTTTCTAGAAGCCAAAAAGGGCAGGAAACGGCATCATTTACTGGGAGGGTGGGAGGAGGGTGAA